>JAOTRA010000012.1:9744464-9772649 GCA_026260255.1 Pseudolaguvia tuberculata | reverse complement strand
TCTATCTATCTATCTATCTATCTATCTATCTATCTATCTATCTATCTATCTATCTATCTATCTATCTATCTATCATCACCCCCTTCTCTCACTCACCCCCCCTTCACTCACTTTCTATATATAAAATCCATGACAATGATAAAATAGCAACTAGGTCCAAAAAAGACTGAATAGATTTTTTTTTTTTTACCTCTGTAAATGTCCAGACATTCCAGGTCTCATGGTGATGAAGAGTAAATGAACCTTGATCCCTTTGACTTTATCCTTTCTGACTTAGATGATTAGAAAATAGTCAATGATTAATTATCAGCTTTACTATAGTTAAACGGGTGTGAAACTAATCACACACACACACACACAGCAATTCCATCATGTTTAACTTAGAACTCAATACATTCCATTTCCTGTTTCTTTAGCAAAATGTTTGTTTGTTTGTTCTTTCTCGAACCCTTCCTACTCTGGAATTTAAGAGAGATTTATCCATCTAAAAGGTTTCCTGGTGTGTTTTCCCATGTGACATTTTTAGAGCGCTGTATACTCATTAAAGCACATTATACTTTGAACCTGAACTGATTATGATGATGATGATGATGATGCAACCTTTGAAGAGTTTACTGGATTGATGGAATAACCTCGGGGGGTAATGTGTTCAATAATATTCATTCATTTATTTTCTTACCAGCTTTCTCCTTAAATTGGGGTAAAGGGAGTTTGTTGGAGACTATCCCAGCCCACATAGGACAAGAGGCAGGGATGCACCCTGGACGGGTCGGCAGTCCATCACATTCACTCCTATGGACAATTTAGAATTACAAATCAACCACTGACTGTGGGGGTACCCAGAGTAAACCCAGGCAAACGCAGGGAAAACATGCAAACTCTGCACAGAAAGACCGGGAATCAAACCCGGGACCTTCTTTTTGTGAGGCGAGGGTAAAGGGGGCTTTGTTGAGTCGGACTTGAAATATGGATTTATAATGACTGACACGCACACACGGACAGATTTATTGGACACTATCTCAGCACACATAGGGTGAGAGGCAGGTGTACAGCCTAGACAGTTTGCCAGTCCACCGCAGGGTCACACACACTCACATACACTTCTATGGGAAATTTAGAATCACCGAAACAAGTTAACGGATATGCTTTTGGACTGTGGGAGGAACGTAAACTCTGTACAGAAAGATATCTCCAGCAGACCCATGTGACCCCAAATTAGGGAAAAAGCAGATTGGAAGATGAATAAATGAATGAATGGAAACTATAGAAATAAACTATAGTATCTACTGAGTTCAGCAAACTTTCGGCTATTCCTTTTTCCCCAAAAATGATTGCAGGTGTTCCATTTATTTTGTGACATTAAAACACACATCAGTACATGAGTCTTTACCCATTAAACTGGTATCAACTGAAGCTTCATGTTTAGTAATGTTCAATCCCATCTCGAGTATAAAAATCATAATCCAAACACTGGGTGCGGCTGTTTGTGTGTTTCAGGATGTTTTTGTTAAATTCTTACCGTTTACTGAAACAAAGTCTTGTTTGGGGCGACATGCTGAACTATAACTGCTGCACTATAATTTAAGCTGCTGTTATTAAGAAAAAAAATCTTTTACTGTTATAGAATAACTTAATACACACAAGCAGTTCTAAAGTCTTTCAGATATGCAGACTTGATGAACTTGAACTCATTCTGATGCTGTATGTGAGAAACTGATAGTTAAACACTAATCAACAAACACTACACTACTGTGTGTGGGGCTAAAACAAGTATTACGCACATTTTACTACAAGAAAAAACCCCAAACACAAGCGAGTCAAAATTGAGCAAAAGGCAGTCAGTATTTTATAGATCAGATATCCTTGTATTGTATTGCTTAGACAGTCTCCATGAAATACTTCACAAACAGGTGGTGTTGAAATGGCTCTAATTCCAACTGTTTTTCAAAAAGGGAATGTAAGCTAAAAGCTTTCATACTAATCTCAAGTAACCCAACGAGTAAATACTAACATATTCTAGTCTTATTTACAGATTAAAACGTCTACAATAAATTACTAAAAACATGAAAATGTTTTAAGACATGTAAGGACAGGGGATGATGCCGTAGGATGTAATGCACCTTGTAAAACCAGGTCACTGAAAACTGGGCTCAAAGTTAAATATGGGATAATGATTATGAATATAAAGTGTACATGTTTGTTAAAGTCTATGTATGCGCTAGTGTAAGAGATGCATGAAAAGTGGTTTGCGCCATAAAGTCAAAACAACCCTCTTTCACTGCCCACTAGTGGTCAAAAAAATATTACAGAAACAATAAATGATCGTCTTAATAATTGGGTCTCAACAGTTGGAAGGTCTTATTGTGATCCAGTAAGCGCTTTACAATTTGCCTTTTATCCAGTATAGTATAATTAATAATAATAATATCATTACAATAATCACACAGTATTTTATGGTAACGATACAGCCCTAAATTGGGCGTGGTTCTCAAACAGTCCAAAAAGTGGTTTGACTCTGTTCACAAAAGTTGAGCAGGAACTTTATCACAAATCTAATGGAATAAGTTCCGGCATTGAAATCCGAGTGCCGTGTCTGTTTAAAGGGAAAAGTTTACCTAAAAAGGAAAATTGCGTGAATTACTCGTCCTCAGGTTATTACCCATATTTTTAACGTTTGAAGCACAATTTTAAGATATTTGATTTATTCGGTGTGCTATCTCTGTCCTACCCATAGACAGCAGGGTAACTACCAATTCAAGGCATAGAAGAGATAGACAAAGTAGTTCATGTGAATTGGATGGTGGTTTATCTGTAATATTTATTCCAAATTTCCTCTCTGCCGTGATGACGCCTGAGGATGTGTTTTTGCTACAGTATATGTATGTAGTTAATCAGGCTTGATGCCCGCTGACCCATAAAAGCAATTGAAATCAGTAACACCATGTTAATCAAAAACAAAACACAATGAAGGTAGATTTCTATAGCTTCTCTCTCACTCTCTCTCTTTACCTTGCTGCTGTCTGAGATTGGGTCAGATCCTTAAGATTTCATCAAAAATATCTTAAATTGCATCGCAAAGAAAATGTCATGAGTAGTTTTTGGGTGAACTGTCCTGTTCAAGTCATTTCTCAGAAGAGTGACCTTTGCTCTGGAGGCAAACTGTCCATCAAACACTTGAGCTGCTCCTCGCCCAGTTTGATTTTATCCTCCAGTTTGCGCTGCTCAATAATGAGGGCTGACTTCATCTTGACAAAGTGCTCATAATCGGCCAGGTTCTCCTCCTGCAGGTAGCTGGTCAGGATGTCGTAGACTACTTTTTCCCGTCGGTCCAGGTTATCCTTTAGCTCTTTAGCGTCCTCGTGCTGTCGGATCAAAAGCTTGCGCTTCTCCATTAATGTGCGCTGCGGAGGTGAGAGAAGAATGTTCAGAATGCTGTTGGGAGTTTTAAAGCAAAACTTTATAAATAACATGTTAAAGTCACTATGGATGAAGACATCCCATAATACTCTGTCCAATTCAACTGCAGACATAAGTCAAGTAGAATATAAACTATGTACAAAGTCACCTCAAGCACCAGTCAGTGTACAGTTTATATATAGCTCGTAATTGAGATGTATAGCCCACAATGCAGTTCATTAAATCAGGAGTTGAGATAAAGAAGGTCTAGCAAACTGCAGCCTTTACATTTTTGTAGTTTATTTAGTTTCAAATTTTATTTGTAAGTTTTAATATGTTGAATTTGGTTAAGTTCTGTGGTCGTCTCCTTACCCTCTCATCGAGTGGCGCGTCCTCCTCTAGACTGTTGAGGGCATTCTCTACACGAGCCAGTCGCCCAGAAAGAGACAGCAGCAGACTGACCACTTTGTCCAGGTCTCCGACAAACATGCGGAATTTCTCCAGCTCGTTGGGTTTGCAAATGGCCTGTACGGTGGTCTCTACCTCCTCACCCAGAGCATTGTTGTCCAGCATGTCCTCCTGCAGACTCTCCCGTGCCTCTCGAAGCACCTGAAGCTTCTTGCTCAGGCTCTGAATCAGCTCATGCTGGAAATAAAGAGAATGTTTGCATACCTTAATCGGGATCGGCTCTTTCTAAACCTGCCCTGGTACTCAAATATGCAGCCTTTAAAAGTTGGTAAGTCTCTTCAGTTTAATAACATCATAAGTTTCTCTAAGAAATGGTTATGGCCTGCTGGTAAACTTTAAAAGCTTGTCTATTAATGTCTTGTGTGTATCCTGCCAAGCATAATGAACAAATCCTGCACGTTAACAACTTTAACACACGTAACGTGGCCAGTCATTTGTTTAGTGCACAAAAACTCATTAGAAGTGGAACAATGGAACATAGAGCATTATTAAAGGCTCGCCTTGAGCTCAGAACAAATGTTTCCACTAACACCTTAACTGATTCATATCAGATTTATTTCCACACATGAAAGAGACCTGAAACTGATCGGAAAATATCGGAATTCATGTGCATTTTGTTTTCGTTAGTGGACCATAACTGATGAACTTAGAAAAAAAATTGGAATGGAGTCATTTGATATGTGAAGTGTAAACAAGGCTTTATTTCCAGTAAAGGAATGATGTAGTGCTACGACATACAAAAACATTTTACACACGTGTGCTCCCCAATGTTATCGCTACAGGACAGGAGTTTATTCGTTCATTCATCTTGTGGCTTGAATCAATCTAACCATTTCCATTAGACTTCTTACATACAAACAGGTCGCAGGGTCACGCACAGACAAACAACCACACACTTAGTCACTCCTTTGGGCAATTCTAGCATCACCAAATCAAGCTAGTTTACATGATTTTGGACTGTGGACTAAAACAGAAGTACCTGAAGAAACCATGTGTGGGGAGAACATGCAACCTGTGTGTGAAAATCCAAGGAGATCAGTAGTTTCTTAAATACTCAATCCAGACAATCACATGAACTATCACGCTAAGGTCAAAAGCTGATCTAACCTCTGGGATGTGTTCTGCTCACTGAGCTGACTGTACTACTAAGCGTTCCATACCTTCTTGTTGGCAAGCTCAGTGTCATTGGCTTCCTCCAGCTCTTCTTCTGATTCAAGCTCTACACTCTTTTCCTGCATGTCCTTCATTTTAATAAGCAGTTCTGCTTTGGGAGCTGATGTGCTGTAGTAAGCCGAGCTGGTCACCAGAGTAGCTGTGGCGGCGGTGCTGTCTTCCTCCTTTCTGAAGAGAAAAACAACAACAACAATTCAGTCGAACAGTTGAAGGATTTAAGTGTGTAAACATGTGTGTGTGTGTGTGTATTTATTTATTACATTTATTTAACAAATTAAAAAACGAGATAATTCTCCATCTAAAATTATAACACTGCTATTCTGCATTTAAACGCCAGGGTTACAGCAACAATGCATTTAGAAACAAACTATTGGAGAGGGGAAATATAATATTGCTCTGCATTCACCAGCAGGATGTACAAGAGAGGTTTTACATTTACAACTTGTGTCACACATTACTACTACACACCACAGAGCCCAAAAATAAAAAAAAAACATGGCCTGACCTTTCTTCAGAACTGCGTGAGGGCATTTTAGGGGCAGCTCTTCTGCGTTGGTGCGCCTCCTCGACCAGCTGCTCCCCTTCCGGAAAAATACCTTCCATCAGGTCCATAGTGGTTCTCCGTTTGCTCTGGTCAAAAATGTCTGCCAAAGACTTATCTTTGTCTATAATGTCCCTGGCCAAAATGTCTCTCTTCTGATCTTCCTCGGAGTAAGAGGAAGCACTGTAACATGAGGTGTCTCCATTAGTACCATGAGGCCTTGAGACAGCTTGGTTAGACTCATTCTGAGGTCCAATAGATTCATCTTCCTGCTCTCTTTGACGTGTGTATGTGCAAAATGGAGAGAAGGATTGTTCTTGTGCTCCTAAACTAGACAAGACAGCAGGCTTGGAGTTGAGATGTGTCTCGGTACTTGGGTAAAGGTACTGTCGATTTTCCTTCTCTGTGGTGCTTTCAGAATGAACAATCTTGATGGGAACTTTTTTCACAGTGCTGCTATCCTCAATCACCTGGTCCATCCTAAAGTTATAAGAAGTTTCAATAAGAAAACAGTAACATTCACACCACCTTGGAGAAAAGAATAAAGTTTTCAACCAAAAAAAAAAAAGAAAAGAAACTGATAATCTTCAAATGTATATGCAATGCATTAAAAACTATCTGATTGGCACCCAAAACTATTTTTGATAGGTTTGGTTCTATGCCAGCCTCCCAGTTCTTACCTACCAGCTACCATTACCTGCATCAAAAACAGCTGAAGGAATTTCTTAGCTGTTCTCTCTACTCGCACACAAGGTTTTCCCCAAACATGCTCGGACAAAGGATACACCACAACGTGCTTTCTGCCATATTCCACATGGAAGCCACAATAAACGCTTACAATACACTGCTAGACGATGGGCTTGCAAAATAGATAACCTCATGTCCTAAGGCTGTTGTGTCTTCCAGGCAGGCTAACACAATTTACCCCCATCCTTTCAATCAGGGTATCCTTTCAATCATAGGAGTGAAAAATATATTTCAATGCTTTTTAAATTTGCTCACAAATATTATTGAGCAATTACGTTTTATGTAATAGATAGAATAAATAGATGGGGGCATAAGGGAGCCCCTATCAATCCACTGTGTGGTGTATTATAATCGCATTTAAATGCATGCTCACATTTTTATTCTGAGACCTGTATAAGCAAGCGCATTAGAGAATTGCTAAATATCACTGGAATAGTTGGTTAAATTCTTCAAAAATTCATCTTCTTACCCGCTTATTCCCTAAGCCGGGGTCACAGGGCCTATATCCCAGCGCACATAGGGCGAGAGGCAGGGGTACAACCGGGACAGGTCACCAGTGAATTGAAGGGCCAAACATAGACGAACAACCACACACAAAACACACTCACTCTTATGGGTGGATGTTTCTGGACTGTGGGAGGAAACCGGAGTACCCAAAGAAAACCCACTCAACACACAAAGAGTCCTTGCCAAAGAATTTAATCCAGGACCTTCTTGTTGTTTGGTGAGGGTTTTTTTTTTAAAACCAGGTTCATTTAAACTCATATTAGCATAAAATTAGTGTGTACCTGCCTGAGGAATTAATAGGAATTAAAATATTTTGTAAGCTCTGGGTTTAATGGCTTGAAATTCTCAAAAAGGCAACAACAACAACAAAAAGTTGTACATGATCACAAAACAGTTAATTCTAGACGAGTTCAAATCTCATGATCAACAATTTTTCTCACTGCTCTTTAGCTAGGTTCTTCAACACTTAACCAACAAGTTTTATTAATGATGCTTAATGTCACATTGTTTTAGACAATATTAAATATATATATATGTTACCCTGTGTAACACAAACTACACAAATGCGTAGCTAACCACCAGTACGTGCACTAATATAACCTTAAGACTATTGCCTTAAACAAAAAAAGTTTGAGTTCTAGGAATTCCGAAATAAAAGGTCTGAACGAAAATACTGCTTCAGAAGAAAAAAAAAAAAAAAAAAAAAGGGAGGCATGCATGAACTTCCTGGAGCTACTGTAGCATTCAGTCGCCATTTTCAGCAGGGGCATATGTGAATACGCCTCTTGTATGAGATTCAGAATAACAAGAGCAGGCTCGTAATTAAAATCACCACATTGAAGATCAGCATAGCTTCCAGCAATCGGTTCTCGGGCACAGCTGAAAGAGAAACTTGGCTGTGACGTGACAGTGGAAAACTTTTCCGAGCTCCAACTCCTCATCTTCCTGCATTAAGCGGCGTTGTTAGTAAAATCTGGAGGAATTTCTTACCTTCCTGTGACTTCATCCTGCTGGGACACAGAGACAGGGGGCTTGTCAGTCAGTCTCTGGGGAGCAAAGTGAGGTGATGGTGAACGCTGCTCCTCCATGCTGGGTGGAGTCAGGTGGGCAGGAGATTCCGGAGGGGGAGGAGGAAAGGATAGTGTCTCCTCTTGAGTCTCCTCCTCAGTTTCTGAACTTTTATGCTCTAGGTCCTTCCAGGATACTGGGGTGTGGACTGGGATGTCTTTAATGGGAGGTTGAGAGACACAGGTTCCGTCCTGTGAGCTGTCGATAGAGGTAGCAGCTTCTGGGCAATTGTACTTGTCTGGGCGTGTCGATGGAAGTCTCAAAGAAATTGAGCTTTGTTTTTTTTCATGGAAAGAGGCATCTGTGAGGATGCTAAAACCAGTGAAATGTTGAGAAGGATTAGCCAGGCTGGAGGGAGATACCCCAGTATATGTAGGATCTGAAAAGTTGATCTCCGATTCTTCTCCTGTCAAAAGTGATGCTGGATTTTGATCTGGTTTGGGCAATAAACCCTTGTATCCTTCTTCACTTAACCTGAGGGAAAATATGTATACATGTTACAGCGTATTTATACTGGCTTGGGTGAAAAAAAGGGCAAATCAAAAGCTGAAACTGAATGCATCTGTCATTTCTAATACACAAAGCTTCCCTGTGTCCTGCGTAAATCGATAGCAGAGCAGACATTTCTCCCACATTTCATCCACTCTCCATGGTAACTCCCAGCCTGGTTGTCATACCCTGCATATTTCTGTTCCCACAATCCTGCCATAGTCCGGGTAATGAATGTTCTTTCCCTACAGCCACTGGCCAACAGAGTGCTTTTCTCCACTGTTCCATTTGCTTTGTTCTTTATTCTTTTTTTTTTTTTTGCTGTCAGTGATTGTAGATTTATATGTTGTGGTAGCAGAGAGGGACAGTGAGCCGCTTTTGAAGCAGTTTTATGTAGGAACAGTGGGCCAATAAGGGTCTTTTATAGAACATTTCTGATATACACCAAACGCCGGGTAGAATCATGAGCTAAAGGCAGACTGAGCATTTACACAAATGTGCAATTCACACTAAAATACTCATTTGAAGTCTACTTTCGCTACACTACAATATTCTGATGTACAAAGAGACACCTTTTAGTCTGACCATATAAACTTGCCTGACCAAAATAAGCATCCATGTAGATCATTTAAAAATCTGCATTACAGGTACAACAGAAAGCATCAGCTGGACTGTGCAGAAAGAGACAAAAAGTTGGAAAAAAACGCAGAAATATCCGAAATATCCAAAAGCAACAAAACATGCAACAATCCATGCACTGCCGGTATAAGCAAATAAATCATGTACAAGTAACAGGGAATTACGACTATAACAAAGAAATCCCACGTATTAGAAGAGACGTTGGATAATATGCTACATGTCCGTTAACTGTACGTCAAATATACATACAGAGAAGCAGAGAAGACGGCTGAATCTGTTAATTGCATGCAATACATGCATGGAGTAGAATAGGTGTGTTTAGTGTCAACATGCAAAGACATGCAGTGAGCCACCAATTAAGCACCGACAGTCTGTAATCATGGTGTTCACACAGAGAAAAAGTAAAAACATTAGCAACCAATCACAGCGCATGTTACAGTAACTCTTACCGGTATCAGATATTAGCAATTTTTAAAAAGCTTCCTAACCTTCTTCAGTAAAGCACAATGCTTTAAAACAGACACGGTGCAGCTTACCAGCATATCCATGGGAATTTAAGACTTAAAGTCACAGTGAGAGCGCACACACACCGCTGCTGTCTCACAATACCAAAAAAATCCGTCTGTCCACACTAAGAGGTGGTTCTTGAAGCAACGTAGCACTGCGCTTTGCTGGGTGGGGCTGTTTGAAGCTTTAAGCTGGTTTAACACTATCTTTGTTATGCAAGTGTTAATGTTAAGACCTTTTGAAATAAATGTAAACTAGATTCTCTTTCTTGCTAAAAAAAGACATGACTACACTTTACACAAGATTATTAGTAAATTATTAATTCTTTCTAGATGGATGCTTATTAACAAAATGATTGAACAATGGCAAATTTGCTTGACTGCAATATTAAAGGCTGATGTTCAATTGAAACTGGAACCGCCTTTTGTGAGCTTCAAAGTGACTTCTCAGACCGCTCGAACAGTAAACATGCTCTTCACAACACCTTAATTACAGGCAGGAGAACACGATCATTGTAAAGGGTGCAATTTAACATGCTTATGATGATTGATGTTTGGTTTAGTGGGCAACATGCTAATTAAAGTGAACCACCCCTTACTTTTACCCAAAGGAGAAAAAGAGGAAGGAGGAAGGCTGCAAGTTCGATAGATGATGCCGAAGACAGAATGGGGAGAAGAAAAAAAAAAAAAAAAAAAGCACCGGCAAGGTCAACAGTGTGGTCAGACACAACAGCAAATCCAGCATGAGAAATCGTGCAATAGCTTTTTATAAATCATTTTACATTTAGATAGGAAACAAGCAAAATAATGCTACAGTAACCCGGGAAAACCCAGGGTCAAATGTTTTAATATATTTAATACTGAAACCAGGGCAATAGTGGATAGCACGGTCGCCTCCTCGAGTTCAATTCCCAGGCCGGGGATCTTTGTGTGCGGTCCAAAAACATGCAGTTTAGGTGGATTGGCGACTCTAAAATGTCCGTAGGAGTGAATGTGTGTGTGGATGATTGTTTGTCTATGTGTTGCACTGCAATAGACTGGCGACCTGTCCAGGGTGTACCCCCGCTTCTCACCCTATGTGCGCTGGGTTAGGCGCCAGCAGACCCCAGAGACCCCGAATTAGGGAATAAGCGAGAAAGAAGATGAATAAATGAATAATACTGAAACCTGTCTGAAAATGAATGATTCGTTTATTATGCTAATTACTAAAACCTTATAATATTCATTCATTTATCTTCTAACTCGCTTAATTCCTAATTCGGGGTCACAGGGGTAAGCTGGAGCCTATCCCAGGGCACATAAGGAGAAAGGCAGAGCTACACCCCTGGACAGGTCACCAGAATGAGCAAATCAGATTTGACAATCAATCTAATGTACATGCTTTTGGACTGTGAAAGGAAACCGGAGAACCCAAATGCACAGAGAACATGTGAATGGCCCACATGTTTGAGTTTTAATTTGAAATAAACCCACATAAAATCCATCACTTACTAGCCGATTAAATCTGACTAAAATCTGTGTCTTAAAAAGGCCCAAAAAGTCATTTACTCACAGAGATGTAGAGTTGCAATGATCCGAGACTTTTCTCTCACAAGGACGGGACTCAGCTGACTTTCTTCCTTGCGCTGGCATATTCTGAAGAAGATTGATAAAACTTTTATTATTCTATATTAGTCATGAACTAAACATGTCATTGTTTTGAAGTGAGAATTTCAGCATACGCTGGGTGACTTCCTCACAGCATATTTTTTCCTGGTCTGAAGGTGTGACCTTCTGTTTAAACATGCCAATGTTTGACTAAAGCCTTTCCTTTCATCTCATACTAGTCATACAGCCACACTGTCTAAACAGCTTTAAAAGCAAACAAGCTTTATTTATATAAATGTGGTACACAATGATGATCTTACTTTCCCAAAATAAAAACGACTAACCTGACCATAAAAGTCATCTGATGGAGAAGAACGTGATCTTTCATGGAAATAGGAGGGTTTACATCTCTCATCTACGGCAGAATCAAGGATGTTATCGGCTGAGTGGTACTTTCCAGATGTTCTGGCATCAGTTTTTCTCTGTGTGTTCCATGTAGCCTCATACTCCGCAAAAGTGCCAAGTCTCTGTAAGGAATTTGGGCCACCGTCTATTTCCTTACTATTCTTTTTAGTAACATCATTTTGTCCAGACTCGGACATTTCTCCAGGTTTGTCTGATCTTGTGTCTTGAGATATTTGCAAAGTTGGCTTTAACATGGGCTTGGGATAAGCTGGTTTTCCTGTTGCCTCAAAGACTTTACGCCTACTGACTAAAGATGCGTCGTTATCCGGTGGAGCGCTCTCAACACCGACCTCATTAATTTTTTCAGGCTCTGAGAAAGATCTTCCTTTCTTCTCGTTAGAAAACCGCTTTCGACCACATATACGGTGCACATGGTTTGTACCTGAAGTAGGTTTATTTGCCAGAACGTCAGAGACACTTGACAGAGACGACGTTTCTTTGCGTGTAACTGGCAAAATTTCAGCTCCCGGGTGCTCCAGCAGTATTGGCTCCAAGTCCCTCCGCCTAAAAGACGTTGCTTTGAGGACTCGAGCTTGTGCCTCTTTCAGATGGTCTTTGTAGGCGCTGGTAAAAGCACCATCGGTGGAAGGTGAGAGAATATCTGTGGCGATACAGACTAAAGGCTCTTCTTTAGGATCAGCTACACAGCTCAAGCCCGCTGTGCTTTGGCTTTTCTGAAGCTGCGCTCTCCTTATCTGGATTTCGTTTCGTAAAGTAGTGGCAAATCGGTCAGCACGGTGAATCTGCCTGCCATTTTTGGGATCCACAAAGTCCTGTTTTCCATCTCCACTAACAATTTCATCTTGAACCTCAATCATTCTATTGCTGTCTTGTGATAAAGAGTGTAGCAAAGGGGTTTTCTGGGGGCACACCACAATCTCACTTTTAGACGGTACATTTTCTTTGGAGGATTCTCCTAACTTGGAGATCTTTCCCTGGTCATAGTGCTTGATAAAATGGCTATTTGAGTTGGTCACAGTGTTTTGATTCTGAGGCACCCCGACATCGGAATCTTTCGTTTTTGCATCACCAAAGGTTGATTTATTAATTGCTGTGTACCTCATATGTTGGTTGTCAACCTGTCTGTAATATCCATTGCTGTCTTTACTATTTGGGGGCAGCAGTACCTGAGATGTGGTGTACCGGTCCTTGAGCTGTCCTTGAGAGCTTATGGATGCTCGATCTCCTTCACTTTGGGTTATTTCCATCAAAGAATTAGCAGTTCTGTTCTCCAGTCGCAATAGAGAGGTCTGGGAGCATCCTTGAGAGGTTGGTTGAGACTTGACAAAGTAATACCTATTGGAGTTTTGACTTTCTGCATTTTGGTTGATAGCAGTGGTAGACTGTGATGCAATATGCCTTCTGATCTGGTTTTGGCCATAGTGTTGAGCATGGCTGTTGGTGGGTAACTCTTGCATACTGCTATAGCAACTCTGAGGCTTGCTTGCAGTTGGAGTTCTGGGAGGCCCATAAAAATGTGTCTCATCACTGTACTGACGTTTATGGTAGGCAAAATGAGTGTAGGATGGTTCAATACTGGGTGGAGAGTATTTCTTGTTTGAATGTGACAGAGCAATTTGTTGGCAATTACCATCGGCTGCTACATATGGATTACTCAGGCCACTTTTCGGTTGCAAGTTGTAGTTTTGACTCATTTCACGGCTTGACTCAGCTGCAAGATAAATCCTTTGATTGCCTTCAAACAACTCTGTTGCTGCCTTCGATCCTTTGCTCTGAATCTTTGACTGGTTATAAATACCTGGATTTTCAGAGTTGCTGGAAACCAGTGTTTTTTCATGAATTTTAGTCACAGCAAAGCTGTCACTGCGTGTTGGTGGTGCAGGTGGTGGGGATGATTGGGCAGCTGTCTTTTTCATATCAGGCACATGCCAAACGGGTGCGATGCTAGACCTTCCTGAAGCAGAATGCCTGTACCCTGGTTGCTCCTCTGTTCTAGGGCTTTCTCTGCCACTGCTTACTGAAGGTGGCTGCAGATAACCAATTTTTTCATCCTGTCTGACGTCTTCATTTAGGCATTGACTGTGTCTGCTGTTGCTAGCTCGACTTCCTGCATCCCACTGGTTAACTTTACACAACATGTTCTCTGTAGAAGCTGCGTTGCTTCTCGACAGCGTATAATCAGGCGTCCCTGAGCTGGTTGAAAAGGAGCTATAGGCAGAATCTCTTTTTCCACACACTAAATGTTCAACACTGTTACCATTAGATTTGCTTGGGGATAGGCGTCCAGGTGGATAAGCACAAGAGCTTTGTTCTAAACTATCCATACTGCCCAGTGAGCTGAACTGGTCGGATACTCTGCGTAAATTAGGCTGGTCCCAACCAGTCGCAAAGTCGGATGTGAATGCACTAAGGAAACAATCATATATTTACTAAAGGATTGGCATGAAATAACAGTTAGAGAAAACTACTTGATTTAAGACTGTTAGAATGATATGCTCAAACACTGTTCTTTACCTTGCATCATATTTTGTTTGCCAGACTGGCGAGGGTGTGGACTGTGTTTTGACAGTGTCTGATTGGTTCTCATTGAATTTGGTGGAATGCCAGGAATGAGGCCTGCTCATGGGTTCATTTTTCCTTAAAAAAAACAAAACAAAAATGAACAAAAAATAAAGTGGTCAGTACAGAACATACATCTTCAACTACATTATACAAAGAAAAAGTAGCAAAAAAAGTAACTATTTCAAGTTAACTGTTAACATTCTGTTAAGTTAAGCTACTAATTTATAGCAAAAAGAACTGAACTGAAATAACAGGCATAATGATTCTCTAATGCACAACTTGCATAGAAACTACAATAAATGAAACTTCAAAATTATTCTTTCTTCACAGCATGCACAAAAGTCCAAATGCCTACATTGTATTAATGTGACCAAACGTATTTAAAATGACCCGAGTATGAACAAAAGAACACCAAACACCACACACACACCTAATGGAAACCCCCAGGAAAGACTACAAACTACCACACGAAGCAAAAGGAAAAGCTATCGTAACTCTTTAAAAATGCTGCGACGTTTACGATTTTAGAGGACAGGATGACAAAGACAACATAGAAGGGAATAAAGTCATGGAGCAGATCTGGGATGAACAGGATGGCACGGGATGAACAGGATGGCACAGGGAAAGGGGTGCATTGGCCGGTGCTTACATCAATACCATACCTCATTGAACTTCGTAAAATCTTCGTAAGAAAGCTCCGGGCCACATGAACGTCAGTCTCTGATGGCATTTTCTGTGCTACAATATCCACCATTTTCATCCTCCTGAAGGGGGTTAAAGGGAAGGGGACACACAGACTGAATCTCTGACTTCAGTGGAGACTGATGGACATCTCTCTGGTTTATTTAACCAACACAGACTGGCCCAGAGGACAAAAAATAAGATCTAAGAAGGCTGTATGCATTAGGCCATGTCATGTTGGAATTTAAATGCATTTCTGCACCCCTACTGAGGAAGAGGAATTTAGACTTTAGTGAAACATGGATGGAATTCAGTATTTCAAGCTTTGATGGTTTAGCACCAGACCGGCCTCTCTCTAGACTCACGTAAATGTGCCTTGGTCTTGTTATACAAATTCTTAAGCAAGAAACATGAATAACCTGCCAGTACCTACAGGAGAATAGAGACATCTTGTGGTGACACATTTACTACATACACTCTAATGGTTTTATGTACATCAGAGAAATATTCCTGTTTTTTCCGATAGCAGGATTTAAGACTCAATCATTTAATGAACAATAATATTTAAAATATTATGAACGGCTGGCGCTGTGGTTTACGGTGCTGGCACAATGTTGCTCTCCAGGTTCGATTCCTGCTCTAGTCCATTCCAGTTTCACCCCACCATCTTCCTCATCCATTATATATCAGATTTGACCGAGAAAGGCAAAATGATCAATGATATTTAAACATGACGACATTAACCATGAGAATGATTGAAAATAATTAATATGTACAGGACTTAAGCATTTCTTAAAAATGACATTATCCAGTATTACTTTCTACTAAAATGCAAAATAAACATTAGCAAATAAACAAATAAACAATCATTGAGAGAACAAATACAAACTTGTATTATAAGAACATAATCAAATGTTCTGAGTAATATTAAGCTTGCAGCTTTACTCAATGTAGACAAATGTTTTACAAACATTCTACTAAACACCTTCTTAAAGTATTAAACATAGCATAGAATGGGCAGAATGGGTGAATTTTAGCAAATTTAGATGATCAAAGTGACATGTTAATGCATCATAAAATGGACCTGAAATATATGTAACCACAAAAATAAAAATGATAAAGTTAAATGAAAAGTAAACTATAAATTATTAAATCATGTTGATAGAAAACCAAACAATCCTAACATATAGACAATTGCCTGCAAAAAACTGGACTACTGCATCTTTGAAAACAAAACAACATATAAAAGTTATAAGATACGTCCTTGGAAAAGACAGATTCTGTCTGTAATGCCCAAGGTTATTTTAAAACAAAAATAAATATGGACGCTGATGTCCAAGGTATTGAGATTAGTGATCATATCATGGGTGCAAATGGGAACCTAAGCAAAGCCCAATCAACTTCTAGGTTATTATAAATAAAAGCTGTTAAAAAAGATGGGGGGGGGGGCTTGTCCTGGGGTCCAAGAACAGTGGAAGAAATATTTGAAATCAGTGGCAACACTATTCGACCTGTTCTCTCTAGATTTATTATTTAACTAAGGACACAAATGCTTAGCTAGTTCAAGTCACTTCACTTGCATTTGGCCAGTGATCTTGCGTTGCATGTTAGTAGTCTTCTACTACATTTCTGTAAGGATTAATTTGTAGAAAAGAAAATCCTTTAAAATTCTCCACTACTTTAACAGTAGAGAAAGTCCTGTTTCATGTAACAAAGTTTCCCAAACAGATTAATAAAAAATTAAAGAAACAGGGTTTTGAAACATCTAAAAGAAACAGCTTCCCCTGCTGTTTTGTTTCACACTGCAATGCTTCAAGTGTCTGTGTGCTAGCCACACATGGTGCTAGCCATTCAGATGCTAATGCAGCAGCCATTGTCAGGGCTACAGCTGGTCCAGCGCAGATATGCCAGTGGACTGGATCAGCAGAGCTCAGGCAGAATGGAGGCCAGGGAGGGGGGCATAGCAAAGGAAAGTCCCTTTGAATTTTCTGTCTTAGAGACACATTCAAAAACAAACAAATCAATGAAAAGGCAACAACCAATCAAACTCATTCGCATAAAAGCGTTCAGAGTGTTTCGGCAGTGTAGATAAACAAAATGCCGTATAAAAGTGTAATAAAGTATTAAAAACAAAAAAATATATATATTTTTTTTAATGTTTGGTTCAAGCGAATGAAAACCCACTTAAGATGCAAAAACGACAAACAGGTTGCACTTTTTAACAAACAATTTCAACATGACGAACGTGATGTTCCAGATGATGAAGTAAAGCCAGCCATACGGCCAAATAAAAATGTAGGACTGGTATGAAATGAGGATGCTGCAGCAAACAAGAAAAAAAAATACATTTCAAAACTCACCCATCAGACCCATGAAAGCAAAAATAAACACACAAATTTTCTAATCAAACTTCCGAGAATAGCAAATGTGATCCTGGGTTGGTTTCATCTGTCTTCTCAAGCACTGCATTCCACATTTACATCAAAGAGCAGGAAGGACAATAGTATGACCAGTCTTAAGTAAGAGACGGAAACAAAAAAGGAAAAACAATAGCTTCAAAAATAATACCTGTTTGTTTACACACCTGAAAACTAATCTAGATGTTTTGACGTCTGTCTCTACACTTCGGACAGGTTAGAGCTTTACTCAAACTGCTGGTTTTTACTTCTAGAAGAATTTGGGGAGGGGGCACTTGTAACAGCCAGTGCCCTTTAAGTAATCTAGCAGCTTCCGCCTTTCTATTGGTTCGATGGTGATATGTTAATGAGCAGTTCAGAGGGTTGAACGCTGTCGGACAATCCTGTTAAGCCGCAACCATACGTGTTTCTCATTGTCATGGCAACATGGTGATTTTTGCAGGGTGCACTTGTTTCTCAAAGAAAGAGCATACAACAGGCATGAGGACATTCAAATACAGACTAAAGATTATATAGAAAAACTAAACCCATGATAAAAAAAGTGGAGAACTTTTTTTAATTAAAAAAAAAAAACTTTTCCTGAAATACTTGACACAAAAGTTTCCCTCTTCATTCTTGTGTGGGGCGCCTCTTTCTGGCGGCAACAAACCTTACAAACATGCCCCCTGACCCCAACCCTTCCAGATAGATCAAGTGACTTTGCTGTGTCAGACTGAATGTCTCAGGCTTTAACATGAGCCATCTGCTATTACCAGCAGGTTACAACCTTAAATAAATCTACAGAGCTGTGCTTTCACATTACCGTGTGCTGTACAGAACCTGTAAGAGCAGGTGAAAACAATGTTGAGGGCATGTGGCAGACTTTAATCAAGGCTTTGACCTACACAGTGTAGGACTTAATTAAAAACCTGTGCTGTGTACATAAGCAGTCCAATGAAAGCCAAAAAAAAAAAAAAAACCAGATTATTATAACATGCAGTTGATAGACGGGTTTAAAAAAAAAAAAAAATAAGGTAAAAATGATACCGATTAAAGTTCCTCACCAGACTGGGGGTAATAAAGGCTACAGGATAATGAAGAATTGCTAAGGAATTCAATTTAAGCACATTAAATTATCATTAAGAATCCAATTCTTTCTTCAATTAACAAAATAATGTTATTCAAAAATAAATAAACAAATATTGGTTTATATCAGGGTCAATCGTGGATCAAATGGTTAAAGTTATTCATTTGAAGATCAAGCCCCACCATGGCCAAATCAGCCAGTGTTGGTCTCTGAGCAAGACCTTTAACCCTTACTGCTCCAGGGACACTGCATCATAGCTGACCCCATGTGCTGTGACCCCAACCTTATCAGATGGATATGCAATGAAGGAATTTCACTTTGCTGTAAAAAGGATGTGACAAAGGAATTAAGATGACAGACTACATGTATTTTATTTCTGCAGGTTATTGGTTGCTGCAAACACCTAGATTATTACAGGGAAAAAAAGCTCTTTGGTGCATTTGACAAATCTAGATCTAACATTAGTTATATATACACTTGAAATTACTTAATATATAAACATCATAAAACACCAGTTAAATAAGTAACAAGAATTCAGCAACCCTATATAGCAGAACAATGCTCATCATACTGATTCAGCCATTTACCTAGGGTATTTTTTTTTATAATGCCTTGATATAAAAGGCTTTTTTCAGCATCCATCTGAAGCAGATATAAAACCTTGAGAGGACAGGCGTATGCTGCTCATAATGACCAACACATTCCTGAGCTGCATTTCATACCAAGCGTAGAGTTCATGGCTGCACAGACAACTAGAGCTCTACTGTTCCCCCCAGAGATCATTCCGAGAGGTCTACAATGCCTAAACGTATGAAAGAAGAAGGGACTGTATGCCAGCTTGGCACTGGAGTTCAGGGTTTTTAATATGAAGAATCTGAAAAATTTCATGAAAACATGTCCTCACTGAACTCACCTGGCTGACAAATAATCATGTCAAATATTTCATTTAGCATGACCTTATTTTGAGGCATGGACACCCTTATAAAATTGGTTGGCCTAGCATGAAAAGCAGGCTCATCATAAAGCTGTCTATTAGAAATACCAGAGATGGGACCTTAAGCCTCAGAAATGTACTGACAGACAAATCTCTCATCATGTCTTCTCAGAGTTATGTTCACAAAACAGATACCGTGAAATTTAATATACCACATTCCAAAAGATTAATAATAGAATAATAGGTGAAGAGCCTGGGTCAAGATAGAAATATTCAGCATTTAAAAAAAAGTCTTGCGGTGGCAGCAGCCAAGAATACGTATTAAAATCTAAATTAGAAAAGACACCCTCAACTCTAAGCAGACCTGCTCTGCTTAGACACAAAAAAGCAGGATATAACGGGATTATGAATGTTAGACACGGACAGGAGGTATTTATTTATTTTTTATTATTGTGATAATCGACCGTTTTTAAAAATCTGTTAAAATAATTAGATTTTTAAAAACATCGGTCAGTTTTAAGAGAGTGGCTTCTCATAACCACCAGGTGGCAATACTAACCATCACAACAACCTCAAGCAAACAGTAGATAAATAAAAGATCTGCAAGATTTCAGCAGTTGACAAGAATAAATTTATAACATTAAAACACAGTTCTCAGGAAAATGTGTTTAAATTTATTGTAAAATGAACAGAAATAAAAAAAGGTCCATTTGTTAAAAGATACAGCAAAGCTCTGTCTGTTCTATACAAAACAATAGGTTAATAATCTAACTAAAGATGATCACTCATTGGATTTAAACCATTCCTGCCCTTTTAACACAGATGATATGCTAAAAGAACGGCACGTTTTTAATTTATAAACTAGAGATTGTGGGATACATAGCGAGAGGTGGGAAGAGAGAACCCAAGCAGTGTAGTCAATTCTGGTAAAATCACACTTGGGTTTTTATGAGAAAACTGCTTCCTTTCACAATTTATTGTTTTTTGTTTTTTTTGTTTTTTAAATGTTCCCTGAAAATACACACTCATTACCAGACACATCTTTCATGGTAACGACCCCCCCAACCCCTCACGAACCGGTCAGACAACTTGTGTGGCTCAGAAGTCAAAAGCATGGTGGTTAGATTGTCCCATTTCACCAATACAAAGAATAATAACTTGACTTAAAAAACCCCTCACATTTGCATTTGTTCAATAGGGTTTATTTATTGCCTGGAAGTGGATTTTATTATTTTTAAAATCACACATCACTAGAATAACATCAATGACTGTTACATCCAGTAAATAATTATACTTATTAAATGTTTGAAAATTGCTGCTGATTATTAGATGGGCAAGTTAGGCACTGGGCATTCTTTTTGACAAATGTGTTGCTTGTTTCAAAGAGTTTTAGATCTACTCAAATTGGACATGGTGGTATCAAGCCACCCATAACCTTTCATACCCATGGTCTTAGGAGCAGCTATTATTTACTATACTGACAAAAGTATGAAAGAAAAAGAAATACATATTGAAGTAAATATAGATATGGAAGGAAAATATTATGTCTTTGTATGGTTAACCTTTCAGACATCACCCTTACTGAAACTAAAGTCTGAACCCAAAAACAATGAATGTCCGTATGGACAACTCTAGCCACTTGAAGACACGATTTGTTAAGACTGCTTTCGGTAGATGAACTTGAATATCTCCACAGAGCATTGTCAACACCACTGAATGGTTTCAAGATGGTTCTGGATAAATGCCGACTGCTCCCTAGGACCCTAACATTTCTGCACTAACTCAGCGTTAAGTCTTGAGTTATTACTGCTATATAAACATTGTATGACTGAGATTAAGATACAGTTAGACTAAGAAAAAGGGAGGCTCTCACTTATCAAATGGCTTTTCACCTACACATTGCACTTCTAGAGAACTGACGGAAGCAAGCCTGGCAATTCATTCCTTGCTGTATGACTTCACAGTTTCAAATGAGGTCAGGTTATGCAAAACACAGACAACACCCTCAGATGTGTGCAGATTCTGATAGTCATTTCCTCATTAGTCAGAGATTACACAAGTGCACAACACAATACAATATACAGAGAAGTTGGTATTACACAATTAGAGGCATTGATGACCTTCACACCTTATTCTCGAAAACTTAAACCGAGGCATCATAATTTTAACTTGACATTATACACACCCATCCCAGTTTGGAATAAGCTTTCATTCATTCATTCATTCATTCATTCATTCATTCATTCATCTTCTTACCCGCTTATTCCAGAATCCGGGGTCACGGGGGTCTGCTGTGGCCATCCCAGCACACATAGGGCGAGAGGCGGGGGTACACCTTGGACGGGTCGCCAGTCCATCACAGGGCAACACAGACAAACAAACCACCATTCACACACACATTCTCTCCTATGGACAATTTAGAATCACCAATCCACCTAATCTGCATGTTTTTGGACTGTGAGATGAAACCAGAGCACCCGGAGCAAACCCACGCACTTGCGGGGAGATCATGCAAACTCCGCACAGAACGATCCCGGCCCGACCCATGACCTTCTTGTTATGAGGCGACTGTGCTATCCACTACACCACCGCGCCCGGAATAAGCTTTATGCTATATTATATATGGAACATATACCATGTTTAAAATTATTTGTAATACCGGTCTATATGGAACAGTGTAGTTGTTTTCATAACCAATTAGAATTTGTTTTTAGAACATTGCATTTGATTTTATTCATTGTGTGGTAGCGTATTTCTCTGTAAATATGTTGTTTGTTGCTTATGTTATAAATGTTATAAAAGACTCTCATAGAAGACATTTATACTCAAACAAGTAAATAAATTCCAAAAAATGTAGCAAATCTGTAGTAAACTTTAGCCATCAGCCTGCTTGACCAGATTAGGAAAAGTTAGAACAATTTAAATAACGTTTACAGTAAATGTGTGTGGTACGACACAGCTCAAAAGAATGTGCAAAAATAGTCTATCAGTTACTGTAAATTACTTTACACTTTAATGTTTATATCTAAAAGTGTTTTATATAATAAATAAATAAAATCAGGCCAAACTGGCCTTTCCAGGCTTTAACAGAAGAGACTGACTAAAAATAAAAGCCAATTGCGTAATATTTAAAAATAAATAAATAATAATAATCTCTTTACACATCCCAAGACAAGCAAAGCTTGAAATATTGGCAGAAGTTGAATGAACATCTCCAATGCATCATACAAAAGAATTTTTCAGTGAATGTCATGCTATCTAATATTTACTAAATTAAAATTCTTCTCTCTAAGGTTATAAAACCTTGTGCATTAAATTGAGAAAATGAATGCAGAAAAGATGCTTTTCGCACTGCATGTATCTGACCCATGACCTGATTATAAAAGGCAGGCTAAAAATGTCTTAACTTTTCTGCTAGTATCTCTCCAGTCTCTCCATCCTCAGCCACAAGTGGCAGTAACGCTATGCAAAAACAACCAACACTTTAATCCAGCCATTTCCTTTATCTTTTCAGAGCAAAACACCAAAGAAGGTCAAGGATCAATCTGCGGCTTCTTAGTCAAATTCTTAATAATTGCATGGCACAATAAAGCTCTGCCATTGATAACATCGAGCCTAAAGTCTAAATCCAACCCGAAGAACCTTTAAAAATGTCAAAAGGCAGGATAACTTATTTATACAGGTGCAAAATTATTGATGATTGAAATATTAGCCCATGATGCCGTTCTAGTCTTAACACAACAGAATAGACTGATTACCTGCAAAGATGTCTGCGATAATATTACAATATATTGCTGCTGAAACTGATATTCAGTATTTCAGTCAGAATGTTTTGTGCCACAGGAAGTAAACAAGATGTTTTACAACAAATGACTAAAATGTATGTAACTTTAAGAGAAGTTATGCTTTAATTAAATTTTCCTCTATTATACAATTCAGCATTTATACAAAGGCTTTCCTATACATATATATTTACACTATACGAATATTTCAGCTGTTAGTTTTGAATTGCAAATTTGCTTATGAAAAAAAATCGGTGTGTGTGTGTGTTTGTGTGTGAGAGAGAGACACTGCCTCAATGCTGTTCTAATTCACATGAAACATGACAAACACACAGAGCACACAAAACAAAGGAACAGTGTGCCCATCACATCGCTGCTTGCACCAGCACAATTCATTGTTATGGTAGCCTTTAAAATGTAACCATGGTGAAGAGAGCTTTCGGCGGAGGGGGAACAGGTGTGTGCGGCTTTGCATGCATGTGTGTGCGTGTGCACCTAATTTACCTTTTCACTACCAGAGTAAGAGTCTTGTGGGAGCCCTTGACTAAGCAGATGGCCTCCTGTCTGTAGCCGCTCAGGGAAACATCGTTGATGTTTACGAGCTCGTCTCCTACTTGGAGCCGCACCGCCGCCGCCTTGCTGCCGTCTTCAACCTGAAAATGGGGGAAAGGGAAGAAATTAATTAAGACTTAAAATTGCTGTAATATTTGAATTACACATAACCGTGTACAGAAACCCTTACAGTATATTATAATATGAATAGAAAAAAAAAGTTAAAATGGCAAGCACGTTTGAGAACCGATCAGAATACTGGGTGTACTAATATCAGAAAGACCAGTGTTCAATTACCAGCACCACCAAGCAACCACTGTGGGCCCCTGAGCAAGGCTCTTAACCTGCAATTGCTCAGTTGCCCGTCGCTCTGGATAAGGGCGTCTGCCAAATGCTGTAATTGTTATTATAAATGAAACATCCTCTAAAATTACTGACATCCTAGCTTCATATAATAATATCTAAAATGGAGAACACATGCAGTAAGTGAAACTTAAAGCTCGGGCATTCAGGGACATTGCACAACTTGATGTCTGGACCGGATAATTCCCCACAAGTAGGTCTGGCTCAGTAAACAAATCTGCCAAGTAATCACGAAAAGAAATAAACAAGCCAAGTTGTATGTTTTATATAAGATTTTTACAATGAAGTTCTCATTACGGCAACTTTGAATTAAAATAGAAGATAACAGCAATACTTGATAGTGAAGATGGTTCAATATGATGATGATATATCAATAGTGAAATTATTTGCAGTGAAATAGGTTCTCTGATTTTATATAGATGAATACATTTTATAATTACAAACTACATGCTAGTAGTATGTCATCATAATTAACATGAACAATTATTATTCAGAGCAGATGTTGCTAAGCACTACATACTTTGCATACATTTACAGCATTTGGCAGCCGCCCTTATCCAGAGCCACAAACATTTCTCTCTTTTATCCAACAGAGCAATTGGGGTTTAAGCGCCATGGGTAACCCCAGGGGCTCAGCTGTGGTAATTTGGTAGTACTGGGAATCAAAACCTGCTTTTCCAAATAACCAATCAAACACTTTAATTCTCCTGACAAACTTTATTATTAAATAAAAAATAAAAGCTAAATTTACAACATATTTGAGTAATGTTATTTCAGCGTTATTTTCTCTGCCATGATTGCTTGTGAGACAATGCGGCAATGTGGATCTTAACTAAAATTACATGCAAACTTTCAATTTTTTTATGCTAGCCATATATATAAATTACAATAATACCAATACCGTAGAAAATATAGTTTATAATAGGTTTATATTTTTGTTTATATGTGATTAAAGCAAAAGAAACATGACATTTTAAGTGGGACATGGTTTTGTGTCTTAACATTGAACATCTGCAATAACTAGAAAGCAGAGCTTTTAGGTTTTAGGTACTGTACATTACATTTACATTCCTGGCACTTGGCACACCCCCTTAACCAAAGTGACCCACATTTATCTTCTTTTATTATCCAACCAAGCAGTTGGGGATGAAGGGACTGATTAGTGGCAGTTTGTGGAGCTGGGAATTAAACCCACTATCTTCCTATCAACAGTATAAACTAATACCTTAACCACTTTCCTACCACAAGCATCATATGGCTTACAACCAAGCAAGCGCCGGAGTAAGAAATCATGCTCATCTGTGAAAATGTGTTGCAGATTATATTCTTTTTTAAAAGCTCCAAGCGATGGCTCGGCCATAAGTTATTGTTTGAGGACTTGTGGTCTGGATGACTAAACTGGAATGGCATGTAAACGAGCGCAGCGGGGGTCAGACTCCAGCAGAGCCTGTTAGCGCAGGTTAATCATATGCTGTTTACTTTTTCTCTCATAAAAGGTGGACTTGGATGAGTCTATGGGGAAGGTGGAAGGTTTTTTGGTTGAAGTGAATTCCTGAAATGGTACGTAATAAGCTAAAATGGTTGGCTGGTATGCTATCTGAGGTCAAGACATTGGTGATGTTTCATTAGTCTAAACATTAACCCTTTTCAGCATAAGGGTTTGTTTGCGGACATTATTGAGCAGTTTCAGCAATTAGGAATGTAGGCTACATTCCATTTGTTTAACATTATAAGGTACAATCATGTCAACACATTAGAGGTGCTTTAGAATTTGCCAAACTAATGAAGTCATTCCAAAGCTGATACGCTTTGTTCTTTATAAAACTATATTACACTGAAGAGTGGAATTTGGCTAATTTCCCTCCCAACGACAGGATTAAAATACCTTTCAACACAGAAGTTTATATACACGAATGAAGCATGCAGTACCAAGCATGACGAGATAAGCAGAGAGTGGATTGTTCTACATTCTCATGCCTAAAGTTTTTATACTCAACATAGCCTGCATCATTATTCGTAACAGTAACTCAATGCCATTAAACCTTTGTAGTGCAATTATAAAAACATTTTTTTCAAATACAAAAAATCGTAGCAACATTCATTAATCTTCATACCTACCTATTCCCTAGTTCAGGGTCAGGGGGGGTTTGCTGGAGCCTAACCCAGAGTACATAGGGTGAGAAGCACGGGTAAACCATGGACAGGTCGCCAGTCCATTGCAGGACACACAGACGAACACACACATTCACTCCTATGGGTAATTTAGAATCATCAATCAACATAATGCCCATGTTTTTGGACTGTGGGAGGAGCCGTAATACCCGGAGGAAACCCACACAAGCTCAGGGAGAACATCCAAACTCTGCACAAAAAGATCCCCAGACCAGGAATCAATCTCCTTGTTGTAAGTTTTATTTATATAACACTTTTTTACCATGGTTATTGTCTGAAAGCAGCTGTACACAATCAAAACTCAAACATCAGACTCTTAACAAGTCGTAGCTGATGGATTTTGTTTGTGGTTTTCTGAAGCTTGAATTTTAATTTACTTCATCTGGGGGTCTGAATGTTTTCGAAGCTACAATAGTCAAACCCAAAAGCAAATTGGCTTGAAACCTCCAAGAGATTCCTGAAAAACATAACATCCTAAGGCATCAAACCAATTGTTAACGAATGGCCAATGGTTTACTTGTGTTCTGGCCTGTGTACAATAAAGGCTTCCTTGTAATTCTGGATTCTGTAAACTCTGTTCATATAGAGAAAAGAAAAACAAGGAAAACACTTCTTGTTCAGACAATTCACAAAGACTTAAAATAACCACAAAAGTTAATCGAAAACAGAAACCATGGTGGATGTTCCCCTCTGGCGTAGCGCAACATACTGAGAACATAAATGACAAAGAACAATAGAAAAACATCAGGGTTAGCTTCCACAGCCAGCGCCGTTGTGTTCTTAGAAGGAGGTACAACAGAATCAGAGGGAGTGCTATTGTAATTATTATATATTTTTTATTACATTATATGTAAAACTATAAACAGTAAATCTAAGGCAATGTGCAAAAAAGAATGTGCAATACAACATTGTTTTGTCAGATAAATCTGTAAGAGAATGTTAATTTTATCTTCCTCTCATCTTTATGTAAAACAAACAGAACACTGAATTTATTTGCACCAAATGCAAGATTACTTAAATACTGACTGTCAAACACACCTTGGTTGCTAAAATTCTCCTGCTGTCTGTGTGTGTGTGTGTGTGTGTGTGTGTGTGTGTGGGCATAATGCTAATGTTTTCTCAGTGTGTGAAAATAACACCAAAATATTTTGAATATAGAGTCAAAGCTACTTACCAGCTAGCTGACTGAATAGCTAGACAACTTTCTGTCAAATGCTGCACAATGTTTACGGTGTAATTCAAAGAAAAAAAAAAGTATTTCTTTAACGCTTTGCTTATGTCCAACCTCTAGACATTTTGGCCAAAGCATCATGAGACAACACTTAAACACCTGATCCAGCTTTATATCTGGCAAAGGCTTGAGCAGTGCAAAATAAATCCACACTGTTAATAAGTACTGGTTAACCAGAGACAACACAGATACTCAAGATTCTCATATTAACCAAGGGCATTCATTCATTCCCTAATTCGGGTCACGGGGTCCGCCTGAGCACATCCCAGCTCACATATGGCAGGAGTACACCCTGGAAGGGTCGCCAGTCCATCACAAGGCCACACAGACAACCAACCATTCTCTCACTCACACACACACACACACACACACACACACACACACACACACACACACACACCCTGCATGGTTTTGGACTGTGAGAGGAAACCGCAGTACCCAGAGGAAACGCACGCAAGCACCGGGAGAACATATAAACTCCGCACAGAAAGATGCCCGAACCGGGAATCGAACCCGAGACTTTCATGTTGTGAGGTGCTAACCACTACGCCACTGCCTAACCAAGGACAAGTAAAGATAAAAAACTTAAGAAATGTGACTAATGTACACGAGGGTCTCACTTTTTCAGGACATTTTATATTCAATCACAACTGAAATAAGACATGGAACACAGATTCTTTGTATATTGTAGTACACTTTAAGCACAGATTATACACTACATTATTATATTGTATAGTGGTTAGCAAGTCCAGGGTTCGAGGAACCAGCTATAAATATTTCTGTGCAGAGTTTGCATGTTCTCCCCGCATTTGTCAATTTATATATATATATATATATATATATATCTCACACATCCAATATATATATATATACACACA
>JAOTRA010000012.1:9683927-9695189 GCA_026260255.1 Pseudolaguvia tuberculata | reverse complement strand
GATGGACTGGCGACCCGTCCAGGGTGTACCCCCACCTCTCGCCCTATGTGTGCTGGGATAGGCGCAGCAGACCCCCGGATTAGGGAATAGACGGGTAAGAAGATGAATGAATGAATTTTAGATAGTTAGAACTGTCGCCTCGCAACAAGAAGCTCTGGGGTTCAATTCCTGGGACAGGGGTCTATCTGTGCGAAGTTTCTATGTTTGCATGTTTTTCTCTGGGTACTCCGGTTTTCTCCTACAGTTTAAAAACATGTATATTAGATTGATTGGTGATTCTAAATAGATCATAGGAGTGAGTGTGAGTGTGAGTGTATGTGGTTGGTCGTCTGTCTGGGATAAACTCCAGCAGACCCCTGTCACTTCGAATTTAGGAATAAGCGGGCTAGACGACGAATGAATGAATGAATGAATGAATGAATGAGTGAATTTTAGATGACAATAACAAAACACTGTATTTTTTATTAGCAGAAAAACCTAATGAAGCTTTTTTTCTAAATGAATCTAAACACAGAACTATTATTATTAAACTTACTACTAGTCATCTCGCTCGACCGGACACAAACTTTGGGGATCTTTTAAGGATAACTTTATCTTTATATTTTATTATACTCTGCCAGACAGTATAATTAAGACAAATGTAAAATGGGGAAGGTTATTATAAAATATTTTTCAGAAGCTTGCAATAGCCTACAGTTATAATTTCCATGTATTCATGATTTCATCCTTTTTATACATGTTCTGGATGAAAATGAATGTGAAGTCGTTGCATATTGTAAACGCAGCAGAGCTTCTAATGTATTCCATAAAACATGACTGCAGGGCCTCTACAGGACAACGCATTCTACACACCGTGGGCTTTGCATAATGATTGGCTTTGTGTGCTTAGCAACACATTCTATTCTGTTATTACAGCCATGTGTTTTTATCGAACCCTGTGTTGGCTTCCCGTTCTTTAGAATCTCAGGGTTAAAGGAAACTGACTTTAGGTCTATAAATCTTGGGATTATTAATGGTTTTAGAACCTTGTATAATTATATAGGGATATACAAATATAAAATACATTTTAGGTTTTATATTTATATATTATATTTATATTTTTATATTTTACTATAATATAGCACAGTCACCTCTGGGATTTTTTTGTGCGGAGTGATCTCCCCGCGCTTGCGTGGGTTTCTTCCGGGTATCCCGGTTTCCTCCCACAGTCCAAAAACATGTAGATGAGGTGGATTAGTGATTGTAAATTGTCCATAGGAGTGAATGTGTGTGTTTGTCTATGTGTTGCTCTGAGATGGACTGGCGACCCGTCCTCGGTGTTCCCCTACCTCTCGCCCTATGTGTGCTGGGATAGGCGCAGCAGACCCCCGTGACCCCAAAAACATGTACATTAGGTTGATGGGTGAGTCTAAATAACCCATAGGAGTGTGTGTGTGTGTGTGTGTGTGTGTGTGTGTGTGTATGTGTGGCCCTGCGATGGACTGATGAATTATTCAGGGTGTACCCCTGCCTGTTGCCCTATGTGCGCTGGAATAGGCTCCAGCAGACCCCCGTGACCCTGAATTAGGGAATAAGAATGTAAGAAGATGACTGAATGACTGAATGAATGAATGAATGAATGAATGAATGAATGAATGAATGAATAATGCAAGTATTTTATGAAAAGTGGAAAAGTCCTGACTGGTAAGAGATTAATTATGCTGTTATAATCTACATAATGCTTTTGACACTTTTGCACATATCATAGTGGTGTTGCGTGGGTTTTCCCCGGGTACTCCGGTTTTCTCCCACTATCCGAAAACATATACATTAGGTTAATTGGTGATTTTAAACTGCCATTGAATGTGAGTGTGTGGGGTTGATTGTCAATGTGTGACCCTACGATGGACTGGCAACCTGTCCAGGGTGTACCGCTGCTTTATTTGCGCCATGTGCACTGGGATAGGCTCCAGCAGACCTCCGTGACCATGAATTAGATAATAAGCGGGTAAGAAGATGAATGAAAGAAAGAATAAATAAAGGTTATTTATTTCAAATTCTTGAAGGTTCATCTGATCCAATTAAAAGTCCAGTTAACATCCTTCTAACTATTAGAGGAAAAAAAATAAGTTTAGCTGTCGAATCCAATGCCGAATATGATGCACTATTCACAAAGTTTCTATTTTATTCTTTTAATTGTTTAGGAGAAATGAAAAGCAAGATGCTTTAATATTTTCTTTTCTTGTTAGTTAGCAGGTCCTGTAGTTTACAGGTCATTTTGTTCCACCTATAGTTTCTATGATGTGTGTGTAATTCCTCTCTTTGTAAATGTGCTACAGGTCTATTCACAGGCTGTCACAGCTGGAGCGATTAGACTTGGGAAGCAATGAATTCACTGAACTGGTAAGAAAAAAAAATCCAGCTGTAAATACAGACATCACTTGGGCTTCTGTCATCTCAGCCGCCAGTCTTTGACCCAGAAGAGCTTGATGGGGATTGAAGCTTTCAGATCCTCCTTCTTCTCCCAAGCCTTTCATTAATTCCTCAGTGCTATGCTGCATCGGTTGCGTCATTGCTTTGTTGTATTATTTATGAATCAGTTCAAATGCAGCACTTGCTATGACAGGGAGCTCAACGCTGAGTGACTTTCAATTTAACTTGTCCAGTTGGGAGTAAACAAAAGCAATAAATCTGTCCATTGTTTTTATCCAAGTTACACTACAGCCTTTAAATACTTACGCATAAATAATCTAATTCACTTACCCCTTGTGTTCATTTAGACAAGCATCAAATTAGTACTGGTCCATAAGCTGGCGAGTTACTGTTAGGTTTAAAAAGCCAGGTTTCTTTGCTGACCGGATGAGTGTGAGTTTATATCCCAGCACGATCACGCATCCACTGTGGACCCTTGAGCAAGATCCTGAACAGCTCAGTTTAATAACTCTAATAACAATAACAATATGTACCACTGTAGGGAAGTGGTAGCCTAGTAGTTAAGGTGTTGGACTAATACCAGAAAGACCGGGGTTCGATTCCCACCTCCACCAAGCATCCACTGTGGACCCTTGAGCAAGATCCTGATCAGCTTAGTTTAACTCTAATAACAATAACAATATGTACCACTGTAGTCTAGTGGTACCACTGTGGGAAGTGGTAGCCTAGTGGTTAAGATGTTGGACTAATACCAGAAAGACCTGGGTTCGATTCCCACAACCACTGTTGAACCACTTGAGTGAGATCCTTAACCCATAATTGCTCAGTTGTATAATAATAGAAGATTGTCTGCTAATACCATAATAATAATAATAATTCTTGATTGGATGCATTTTACCCAGTTTTTATTTTTTTTTAAATTTAGCTGAGAAAAACTGGCTAAATCTGATATGTGCCATATTTGGGCTTAGACTAGACTGAAGATTCATGTTTTCATCATTTAGACAGCAATTAAAAGTTAGTTATTGTAGTAAAACAATCCTGACAATGTGCAGCCTGTGAGATACGGGATGTACTGTAATAATTAATAAATCAATGAAGGTAATTATGGCGACGAGGTGGTGTAGTGGATAGCACAGACGCCTCACAACAAGAAGGTCCCGGGTTCGAATCCCGGGCCAGGATCTTTCTGTGCGGAGTTTGCATGTTCTCCCCGCGCTTGCGTGGGTTTCCTCCGGCTGCTCCGGTTTCCTCCCACAGTCCAAAAATGTGCAGATGAGGTGGATTGGTGATTGTAAATTGTCCATAGGAGTGAATGTGTGTGTGAATGATAGTTTGTCTATGTGTTGTCCTGAGATGGACTGGCGACCCGTCCAGGGTGTACCCCCGCCTCTCGCCTCTGGGATAGGCGCAGCAGACCCCCGTGACCCCGGATTCGGGACTAAGCGGGTAAGAAGATGAATGAATGAATGAAAGGTAATGATGAATCCTCAGGGATTAACCGAGTGGTAATAATAAGTATAAACATTTGTGCATTCAATGGATTGGGGATTCTAAATTGCCCATCGGAGTGAATGTGTGTGTGTTATTTGTTGTTTGTCTATGTGTGGCCTGCGATGGACTGGCGACCTGTCCAGGGTGAACCCTTGCCTCTCACCCTATGTGCAAACCCCTGTGACTCCAAATTGGGGAATAAGCGGGTAAGAAAATGAATTTCCTCCTACTCCATTATATACTTCAAATAATATGTAACCAGAGGAACCCCTTCTGTACCATTCTTCTATAAGTTACTGGAAAAATGAGCAAATAAATCGAGCGTGACTCAGACATGTTGTTCTTGCAAGTGCCCGACAGTAAAGAAAAAAAAATTAATGGCTTTCAATGGTGTGTTTTTCCCCCTCCAGCACCATGTGCGGATTTCCACTATCCAGGGCACGTTGTCCTTGGGTAAAAAAAGAGCATGCTCACTTTGGTGCTTCCAACGGGAACAGATGGTTTGGCATTGCAATAAGCCTGCTTTACTGTTTAGAGCCCTGGAGTAATGAGAGAACCCCATTGACACTTAATGGTTCCGCTGTCTGGTCTTCCAATCTGCCTGTCCCACTTCAAGAAAGGCAGTTTCGACCTTTACTTTTGGCACTTTCATCATTAGCTTAGCCAAGTTATTGCTTTCCACTGGTCTATGCCGTAGCTGGGCCTTTACTTGGTTTAAGATTCCATCATTTTTATTAGTGAGACAGATGAGAGAACTGAGAGTGAAACAGGGAATCTTTATTAAGTGATTAAGGATCTTTTAAATAAAGTAGGCCATGCTCAAGCTCTTAATAACATATCTTATACAGTATATCAGCTACTTTCCCAACGGTGGCTCTGCATCTGTGCATCACAGTTCCCAGGGTCCCTGGTTCAAGTTTGTGCTTGGGTTAACATCTTTGTGGACTTTCTTGTATTCAATTCCATTATCCAGGGTAACTTACATTTGATCTTATTTATACAAGTGAGTCTTGATCAGCGGTAACTTGGTAGTGCTGGGAATCGAACCCATAGTCAATTTGCATTAATCTTAACACCTGTACCACAAAGCTACCACTTCCCTAAATATTTGTCCTGAATCTATTTTATAGCAATAACATGTTCTAAGCTTTCATTGTATTTGTCTTCATTTTTATTCTACCCTGTATGGTGGGTTTTTTTCCTTTGATAATCCACACACATTCTGAAAACAAAGTTATAATGAGAAGACATTGATAGGCTCTAGCTGTGTGTTACAGTGAGGGAACCTACTGGGATCAGAGCAGAAAATGCCTGGTCTGAAGGTTCGTTCTGCAGCAAGTTTCTTAATTGCGACGGCCCATGGTGAGAAGGTTCGGAGGTCAGAAATCCTGTAGACCATTAAGCCTCAAGCTACAGTAGTCACTATTTACCAGCCATCATTACTAAATGAATAACGGCTTCCTCTCTAAGCATTTTATATATGAATAAATCTGATTGTATTGTTTTTGAGGCAAATTAAGTGTTTTGGATTCTATCAGATGAAGTTTGTTGGCTCTGAAATAAGCCTCTCAAAGCATCTGGATTGGGACCACTAGACACGTATAGGCCTGATTACTTCCCTTTCATAATTTCCAGACTTACTAGATTAAAGCAAAAGAGTTACATCAGATAAAAACTCTCAACACTGCAAGATAGAATGAATAGTTCCAATGTTGTACCCAGAGGTTTCCATACGTCAGGTCTCTTTTTATATACAAAGACAATATACAATTTTATCAATATTTATATACATTTGCTTTTGAATTTCAATGAATTAAAATGACACGAATGAATGAATGAATGAATGAATTTATTTTCAAACAGGCACTTACACTAGGCACTAAATGTACTCGTTGTCTATATCTAGATCAAGATCTAGATCGTGGTCTATCTATAGGGGATTGTCATGGGAATCTAAAGAACACTGGCTGTACTTTATAATCCAATTAATATACATGAAATGTTATTTTGGTATTTGTGGTGTATATGATTTAAGCTATTCACTCTAATGCCTGCCCTGGAAGGTCTTTATATTTGGCATGAGAGTTTCCTTGCTGGGTGAAGGCTGTGTTCCCTCCTGCTGCCATGTGGCCCAGCAAGCTTGAAGAGCACACACAGCTTTATCAGGAAATGAATGTCCATCATTGTCCCTCCTTCCCCCTGGTATCACAGCCAAGTGCACTTTCCCTTTCCTCCAGCGACATATGCCAACTAGCACTGCTCAGAATAAAAATGATAAGAAATAATTCGAAAGTTATATTTCTGGTTAATTTGCCTTTATTTTTTTGGATTAGGATCTAATCTACGGTGTAAATGAACTCTTTGTATTTTAGCCAGAAGTTCTGGAGCAGATTCATAATCTAAAAGAGCTGTGGTTGGACAACAATTCGTTACAGACAATACCAGGGGTGAGCACAATTCACATTAATTTGCTATGTTTTTAAATTTTAATCAAATTAACTAACTCAAATAAATTTAAATCATTTGTCAATATTTTTTTTTTGTTGATAAAAACCAAAAAAATTATAAACCTTTTTGTGGGGCAGTGTGGTGGCTTATGGAGCAATGGTTATGGTATGGTTATGGAGTTGTTGACCAGATAGACTTATTTTCAAACACTACCAAATCAAATAAAAACAATTCTGCAATGGGCAAGTAATCTAACGGTGGTGATGCTGATTATCACAGCAAGCCTATTGCCAACCTGTCCACTTTTCCAGATTCTCCTCCACCTGCTCCCTGTTCTCACTACAAATCACAATGTCATCGCCATTTTCATTCCTATGTTCTTATTAGATTTCCGAGACAGTGATACAATCATGGAGCAGTGCATTCAAATGGAATTACATCGGCCTCTATTGTCTTTCGTTACAGTCTATAGGGAAGCTGAGGCAATTGCGTTATCTTGACATGGCCAAGAACAGGATTGAGAGTCTTGATGCAGACATCTCTGGGTGCGAGTCTCTCGAGGACCTCTTGCTGTCGTCTAACATGCTGCAGCAGTTACCTGATACGATAGGTAAGGACAGCGCACACACCTTATAGACACAAGCCACAACCAGCAGACCCCCGTCATCCCGAATTAGAAAATAAGCAGGTAAGAAAATGAACGAATCTATTATATTCTGCCAAAAATTATTTTCATGGCAGAATTGTGGGCTTTAATTGTAACCTGGGTAGATTTTTGGCTTTAGGAGATTTTTGGGTTTGAGTTAACCAAAACATTGATACAAACAACAGCATTGGGTTGTCACAACGGATCATAAGTGCATAAATTGTTGAAAAAAAAATCGAGAGCGGTGACATAGTGGATAGCACAGTTGCCTCACAACAAGAAGGTCCCAGGTACGAGTACCGAGCCAGTGATCTTTCTGGGTGGAGTTTGCATGAGAAAAATAGTAGATGGATTATAATAAAACAACCTTTTATTTGATTAGATTAATTTGATTGCATACATTATATATATTTTACTGGTAGCCTGGCAGAGTTAGCCAACTTGAAGACAATGTAATATACAATAGTGTATATTGTGTGTTGTATATTACATTCTACACTATGGCAAAGTCAGCACACGGCATGACAGGAAGTGTAGAAAATAAAGAGGTTTCTTTACACTGTATTACTAGTTATATTATAGCTATACTGTAGATAAGAACAGAAAGGGAGATACATTAAACTTTATAATCATTGGCAGATTATTGTAGTAGTGTGCTAGTGTGGAGGATTCATTTCTGTGGAATTCACACAGTCTGTTATGTGTCGGTCCTTGTTTGGCAGTGGTAATCTGAAAATCTGTTGCGTTACCATGTTAAAGCAGTTTGTTATAAGCGGTTAAATAAGAGAAGAATGAAGTCATTCCGCACTAGTATGTTAATGTGTGTTAATAATATTACAGCTAGATGCGATTCACTAATAATGGACTCAGATGACATGATGCACATATAACTAGAACATATATATTTTATATATATCACAAACTATTTAGAGACTATTGAATGGCTTAATGGTTAAGGTGGCGAGTTGTTGATCGGTTGTCTACGAAGACTTGGTTTCAAGTCCCACCGCTGCCAAGGAAGACCCACTGTTGGGTCCTTGAGCAAGACCCTTAACAGTTCATGCTCCAGGTCGCTGTACAATAGCTGACCCTGCACTCTGACCCCCAACTTACTAAGATGGCATATGCGAAAATCAAGAATTTCCCTCATGGGATCAATAAAGTATATCAAAAACACAGGCATGCTGCTTGGTGGCTTAGGGATTAGCACAAAAGTCCGGGTTCAATTTCTAGTTCAGTTTTCACCCACAGTCCAAAAACATGTACGTTAGATCGATTGGTGATTCGATTAACGAGAGTATGTGGCCCTGCGATGGACTGCCGACCTGTCCAAAGTGTAAACCTCATGCTTATTACTCTTTTAGAGAGCTGGTATAGTATCCAGCAGACCCTTGTGATCCCAAAAAGATATGTATAGAAGATTTGCCAATAGTCTTAAGTAAAGTCTGTGCTAGTAAGATCATCTGAATTAGCGTACTTAAAGATCTGTGCTTTTCATGCTTTCACAGGAATGTTAAAAAAGTTAACAACATTAAAAGTTGATGACAACCAGCTCACCTCACTGCCTAACACTATCGGAAGGTGAGTAGCTACACACACTCGTGACGAATTAAGTCAGGAATTGTCCACGTACAGAATTTATACACGTCTCAGATCCCAAATCCTGCACATCCCGCAGCGGCTGGTTTTTCTTTCTTTTCTTTCTTTCTTTTTTTTTTGTTTTTGAGGTCATGCCCATTGAAAACCGACATTCATCACCCTTTCCTAGTAATTAGTAAGTAGACGAATATTGCGAGAGATTTGGAACGCAAAAAAATGTTCACCCTAGTGATAATCATTTGTCCCCTCTATGATAAACCTTTTATCGGCGCTGTGGAAAAACACTGATTAGCAACACGGATGCTGAAAATAATGACACAAGCTATTAGTAGATTTTATTCGAGGAGTAAATTTAACCTAGACAGACATTTTATTGTCCTTTTTTTTTTTTATTTTTAATTTATTTGATTCATAGTCTGTTACTTAACACTTTCCACAGCACAACCCTGTCTCATGTTTTAATAAAGCACTTTAATTAATTCTCTGTTCCATTCGTACAACCTTCTAAGAAATCATTGCAGCCCATCCAAGCTAGGTTTATATTCTGTTATTCGAATAATAAAAATGTCTTACTTAAATTTTTAAGTGAAATCCTGATAAGAAATTTAGGGTTTGATTTAGTTCCCTTTAGAGCTGAATGTCCCAGGGCAAGTCTTCCGTCCCCATTCATCATAACTGTATCCATTCCTGGCATAATGCTCTCCATGCACTTTTCCTTCTTGGTTTGTCATTGGTCCGTTATGTGTGCTGTGTTTATCAAACATGCATCTAAAATGGGCGTCTCAGTCCTCGCGCCAAACTAGGGTAAGTAGACCAGCGTTCACCAGTGCTGTATTCCCCACACGTCCGCCACAGCATGTTTATTTAGGCAAGGGCACATGTTTGCATCTCCTGTATGTTCAGCAAGGAATGCCCCCAGTGAATGCCTTGCATATGGAAGGGCAGCTGGGATGGGCTGTTGTACAAATGACATGCTAATGAGTCTGTTTATCCTGATACATATACATTAACCCTGAGAAGGAAAAAAAAATAATGCTAATTGTAGCTGTTAGCAAATGGATGGGTTTTTGGATAACCATGTTGAAGTATTCCATGAACAAAGTCAAATGAAGTATCTTACTGTATATTTATTATTTGATTCGGTTTCCTTCTAGGCAGATTTATTTAGGAATGCAAAGCATTTGTCTCAGTAAACACCGTGGCGGATTAGCGTATAATTCAGTAAACAAGATTAAGTACTTTAAGTTTGCTTGAAAAGACCAAGTTTATAAAAAGGAATTTGGATTAAGGAAAGTTTTGGGAATCCTTGTATAAGTAGCTGTTACCACATATACGCATTGTGTGAATACTAAAAAGAATGAATGACTGAATGAATGAATAAATGAATGAATAAGTGAATACAGTGAACTAATGGAAAACAGCTTGCTTTGGCTTATACTAATAGAAAAGAATGGAGGAAAATTCCCAAACAAGTGATGGGGCCGTATACAGAGTTTTAGCCTCATAGTAAACTGGTGATAACCAAATAAATATGACGTCACCAATTGCACAGTAAATTAACAGTTAATTCATTCATAATTCTGACTTTGCGAGGGGATGCATTTTATGCATGCTTGCTTTCCTTCATTTTGCCTGTTCCTGATGTAAATTATTACTATTAGGATTTGCTGCTTACTTCTTTGGCTGCTGTTCTAAATTCTGGCACCCCCGGTTCATGCTGGTCGGTTCCACAAGATTCCCACCTCTACCAAGCAACCACTATGGGCCCTTGAGCAAGGCCCTTAACTCACAATTGCTCAGTTGTAGAAAAGAGATCAAATGTAAGATAAATAGTGTAATAGTGTAAATGTAAAATCACAGTGTTTGGGGAAGTAGTGGCTTAGTGCTTAAGGTGTTGGACTAATACCAGAAAGATTGGGGTTCAATTCCCACCTCCACCAAACAACCATTGTGGGCCCTTGAGCAAGACCCTGAGCAAATGCTGTAACTATGCATAAATTATGTAAAACTCTTGTAAATGTTCATCTGTATCTCACTATAGCGCAATTTGCATATTACAATGATTTGTGATAAATGATTGATTTAATGCTATAATAATATATGGTCATGGTCAAGTTCAACGTCGATGTGGATTGGAAAATATCGGACACACAGATCTTAGTTAAGATATGTCTGCACATGCTTGGACGTAAGACCATTAACAAACGCTGACGTTTTTCTAGTGAGTTAATCTTGATAGGCCCGAAGCATCCACAGATTCTGTACAAAGATGATTTATTGCCAAAATGAAGAAACACCTAAAAAAAAAAAATACCAGATTCTTTTTTTATTTTTTATTTTAATAAAGATGCAGACTTTACAAACCCACTACAAACAAATGGACAACACTACAAACCCTTACAGTCACTCCAAAATGCGTATTACATTTATTTCCAATAATTTGGCGTAGTGGATGGCACAGTCGCTTCACAACAAGAAGGTTCCGGGCCGGGATCTTTCTGTGCAGAGTTTGCATGTTCTCCCCACGCTTCTGTGAATTTCCTCCGGGTGCTCTGGTTTCCACCCACAGTCCAAAAACATGCAGAGTAGGTGGATTGGTGATTCTAAATTGCCCATAGGAGTGAATGTGTGTGTGTGTGTGTGTGTGTGTGTGTGTGTGTGTG
>JAOTRA010000012.1:9641100-9651250 GCA_026260255.1 Pseudolaguvia tuberculata | reverse complement strand
ATGTCCCTCCTCTGCACATGTCCAAACCATCTCAACCTAGTGTCCCTCACCTTGTCTCCAAAACATCCTACATGCACTGTCCCTCTAATAAACTAATTTCTAATCCTGTCCATCCTCGTCACTCCCAATGAAAATCTCAACATCTTATTAAGTATCTTAGAAAAATACCATGAGGAGCATTTAAGCTAACAGACAACAATGGCCTAGTGTGTTAAAATATTTTTGAAAAGAATAAAAAAATTTCCATTCATAGCTTTTAATAAAAGCTTGTTTATTGGAACTATAGAGCGAATGATCTTCTACTAGTCTTTGGATTGGCTGCAAAAGAGTGAGAAACTGTCTGAACGTTAGTTGATTGAATGTTTGACTGTTGGGAATGGGATCACACGGGTCTGCTGTAGCCTATCCCAGCTCATATAGGGTGAGAGGCAGGGGTACACCCTGGACATGTCGCAAGTCCATCTCAGGGCAAACAACCACTCACACACCCTCACTACTATGGGCAATTTAGACTCACCAATAAACCTAATGTACCTGTTTTTGGACTGTTGGAAACCCATGCAAGCGCAGAGAGAATGTGCAAACTCCACACAGAAGGATCCCTTGCCCGGGAACCAAACCCCGGACCTTGTTGTGAGGCGACCGTGCTAACCACTACGCCACCGCGACTGAGCTTCATTCATTCATCTTCTTAACCGCTTATTCCCGAATTCGGTGTCGCGGGGGTCTGCTGCGCCTATCTCAGCACGCATAGGGCGAAAGGCAGGGGTACACCCTGGACGGGTCGCCAGTCCATCTCAGGGCTACATGAAACAGAAAAATCTAAACGAGTCCTGCTGCTTCTCATTGAAGATCCATAGATGACAGGCCATGTCTGTTGGATTGTCATGAGATTTCGGGTTATTTTCCATACACGACACGTCCTCTAAAGAATAATCTCTGCATTTTTTGCTCTTCCTGTTAAACTAAAGCTGTTCAGTCTCTGGATTGTCTCTCAAGCTTGTCCTGATTGCTGTATTAATGTTTTGAAATGTCGGGGTTAATTGCTACCTTCTGAGTCATTCATTTTCAGTATGCAGTATTCTTCCTCTGTCTCCCTAGCAACTAGTTGGTTCGTATCCTGTAGGGATAAAGACTGTCAATCAAAGATACTGAGTATAATCTAACCGAGGACCATGGTTATTGTTTGAGGTTGTCTTATGTCATATGTTACCCTTAAAGATTTTGGGGTTGTTGGCGGGGGGGGGTTTCCATTTTCTATGGTAATTTTGTGATTGCGTGAAAAGTGTCAAAAATGGATAGGAATAGAAGCGAGTGCAAAAAGTGATAGGAATAGAAGCGAGTGCAAAAAGTGACAGGAATAGAAGCGAGTGCAAAAAGTGACAGGAATAGAAGCGAGTGCAAAAAGTGACAGGAATAGAAGCGAGTGCAATAAGATCTGCTAGTTTCGAGTTCCACAAAGGTTCATTTTTAGTTTTTTCCCCTGTTTAAAATAAACTTGAGCTTCATCACACAATGAACTGAATAAAATAGAGATCCCTGAGTTGGTTTTACGCCAAGGGATCTGTCAATGAAATCAAATAACTGCTAAAGCTAAACCTATGAATTTGTTTTACAGGCTGTGGTCCATCATTCCCACCAACAGCAAGGTATGATGGGAGGCGGGGCTTCCGCACAGCATCGAGCAGCCCAGCAGTATGACGGAGGCATGAATAAAGTGTCCATCCAACAGTACCAGTCTCCTCTGGCCAAGGCTGTGACGAGCACCAGCCCACGACCACAGAGTGCCCGCTGCTTCATTCAGACTAAAGGCCAGAAAAGCATGGATGGCTTTCCCGAACAGGTACGAAGACTCATGTATGGTACCTGGATGTTATAAATGACAATTACATACTCAAAAATAGATTTGTAGTGTGGCACAAATAATTTGGGCTTTATGAGAGAATAAGTGATTGAGCCCCTACCACTCCTATTCCGTACCAGACATACTATTACATTATTAATACTGCTATTACATTACTATCTAACTTGCATGGGTTTTCTCTGGGTACTCTGGTTTCCTCCCACACATTAGGCTGATTGGTATTTCTAAATTGCCCATAGGAGTGAGTGCGTGTTTGTGTAGCCCTGCAATGTACTGGCAACCTGTCCAGGGATCTTTCTGTGCAGAGTTTGCACGTTCTCCCCGGGCTTGCGTCGGTTTCCTCCGGGTTCTCCGTTTTCCTCCCACAATCCAAAAACATACAGATTAAGTCAATTGGTGATTCTAAAACAATTGCCCATAGGAGTGAATGTGTGTGAATGGTTGTTTGTCTATGTGTGGCCCTGAGATGGACTGGCGACCTGTCCAGGGTGTACCCCTGCCTCTTGCACTATGTGCACTGGGATAGGTGCCAGCAGACCCCTGTGACACAGAATCAGGGAATAAGCGGGTAAGAAGATTTAATGTTTCATTATGCAATTATGCAATTATTATATGCAACAATTATTCCCCAATTCGGGGTCACAGGGATCTCCTGTAGCCTATCCCAGCACACATAGGGCAAGAGGCAGAGGACAGGTCGCCAGTCCAACGCAGGGCACACATAGACGAACAACCACACACACACACACACACACACACACACAGACAGGATGGGTGCCAATACTTTTGCAATTGATTGTACATATGCCAGTGTGCATCTTAAGCAGACAGTGAATGTGTTCTTACTGACAGAGACATGATCATACTGTCTTGTTTGTTTGTTTTTAGTTCTGTGTTCGGATTGAGAAAAACCCAGGCCTTGGGTTCAGCATCTCAGGGGGAATCAGTGGGCAGGGCAACCCATTTAAACCCTCCGACATGGTAAGGCCCTTCTTTCCATTAGCTAGAATGCAAGAACAAAATTTAATGAATGGAATTTATTATACGCTTGTGAGCTGCTAAAAGAATTACCATGGAGACTACCGCTTAGTAAAGGAGACGATATCTTATTGTGGGGTTTCCATGGAAACATGAGCATTAGCAGTTTGTGTTACATGTTAACCTGTTATGGCTTAATTTTATGAAATTAATTAATGTTAATTTTAGAAAACAAAATAGTCTTTTTTGTTATACTTGGAATTGTATTGACATATAGCAACTTTTTGGTCACTTGATTATCAGATCTGTATGTGGTTCCTCTCCGAACTGTTGCTACAAATCTGGAAGCCCACCATTGGTCTAGAATGTTTGTTGTAGGTTGCAGGATTAAAATGATATCTTCACTGGAACTAAAAGACTCTAAAACCCCTGACCTCCATTATCACATGCTGGGTTATTATTATTAGAGTGAAAAAAACATCAGGGTTCGACACAAAGTCCTACCACCAACTGAACCTCTTTGAGATGAACTGGAAGGGTGGCTGACCGTCCCCAGACCTCCTTACCTGACATTAGTGTCTGATCTCTCTCATACTGTTGGAGCTGAATGAAGAGATTCTCAGATTCAAGCCCAACATTGGACTGGAAGATCTTACTAGAAGACTGGAGCTTCGTCCAATAGTAACAATGGAAATCAATCTGGAAGAAGATTTAAAAAATCGCACGTGTTTCTGATGCTCAGGTGACCAAAATCTTTTGGCAATAGAGTGTATTTTTGTGTTTAGTTCATGTTATGTTAATTGTCTTTGCTTTACTCTGGAAATCTACAGAGCCAGGAATTGTTCTTCACTTAAATAAATGACGTGATGTAAACTTTGGTGGACTCACAGAATGTTGTGTAGCAGGATGCATAGTATTAAGTTACACATCTGGTACATAACCGAATGCTTTATAATCTTTGCCTTATCATATACACACAATAGTTATTTATCCCCAAAAAAAACCTTGATAAACACCATTTCTACAATATCTCGCAAACATCAAGAAACAAGCAACAATTTTGGCAGTGGCCTTTGGCAAAAAAGGGAAAAAAATCAAATCAAATCAAACCAAATCAAAAGGCAAAGATTCTAAACCATCACCACCCTGTGATTCCTAACCTCATATCATTTTGACTTATAGGGTATCTTTGTTACTAGGGTACAGCATGAGGGACCCGCCTCCAATGTTCTTCGATCAGGGGACAAAATTCTGAAGGTAACACTCTCCCTGCATCATCACACATTGTCCAGCGGAAGGCTTTGCATGTGTCTGAAGAGTGTATCGTTTGTGTAGTATGTCAAGTGGGCCTGTTCTTCTGGTATGACGTGACGTGTGTATGACTTGACCTGCCAAATTTCGGAGGATGGCATTTGGAATATTCTCTGAATATTCTCTAATGTTTTATTGCATGAGGAGCATTGCCGCCTCACGGCAAGAAGGCCCGGGTTTGATTCCCGCAAAGAGTTTGCATGTTGCTTGTGTGGGTTTTCTTCCGGTACTCCAGTTTCCTCCCACAGTGCAAAAAAAAATGTACATTAGGTTGATTAGTGATTCTAAATTGCCCATAGGAGTGAATATGCGTGTGTGGCCATGTGATGGATCTGGACACCTGTCCAGAGTGTTCAGAGAGCTGTGATTGGCTCCAGTAAATCCCTGCGACTCCGAGTTAGGGAATAAGAGGGTTCAGTCAGAAATGACTGAATAAATGAAATAATTGCTTGAAGTGAATAATTTCCTTAAAACACAGAACTAATCTGATCTCTTGGTTTGGTGTAAAACACACCCATATTAGGGGATGTTAATCTTCCGCTTTATAACATGATTTAAACATTGTATATTGTATATCAAGTCTACATTAGTAAACCTGTTCCATTTCAAGATTTATGGTCAAGTATTGCAGAGGAATGCTTTTGCCTTACCTTCATATATCCATGGACGATTATAAGCTAATGCCGGTGCAACTAACTGGCCAATTGGTGCTTATATATGCAAATTGTGGTAAGAAAATAATGCAGAAGCGCCGACATACTCTGAGAGTATGCATTTCTGATTTTCTATCAAGCCACCAGACATTCACAACCACTGCATCCTGCGCCTTGGAGTGCTTCACGCAAAGGTGGCGATCGAGACTTCTGTCTGCCTGCACTATGTTGAAATGCCGGCAGCCTACTGGGGAATGGCTGGGATGTGGTGCACGACAAAACAGGGGTGACTCTTAGTTTTAGCAGCAAGTCGCTGCTACCCCAGAGACAGGACAATGATTTTCTCTATTTACAGGTGGTTAAGACATGGTCATTATCCTAGTTGGTCCATTTCCACACACAATATGGCTAGAGCGGATGTCCGGACTACCTTTGGCATCCCCATAAAAACACTCAAATCCATCTTAGCTTCTTGGGTATGTGTCTCTGCCCTGCACACTACACTGTGGCCATCCTGAAAATGTTTGGATAAGAGACAGTTTTACTGGACATCAATAAAGACTTCCACAGAGCCACTGACTTCAACTTCATAGTTATCAAGCGCACCGCCCTGGTGATCGGATGATCGATAGACTTTCTTATTGTTCTTCAGTTGCACCTATGGATGACCTTGACTGCCCTAAAGGACTCAAAAGCTGATCAAAAGTTCATATTTATTACTCCAATCACTCCGACCGGTCTCATTGGTGACCTCTTTGATTATTAGAACAGCAATGAAGCGAGTTTCCTCAAGAGATCTTAGACTGTTTTACAGCTGCTTCTTTGTGGTTTCCAAGAGAGGTAGTGGGTTTTGATATCATTTCTGAGACCCGTCAACCATTCATTCATTCATTCATTCATTCATTCATTCATCTTCTTACCCGCTTATTCTTTAATTCGTGGTCACAGGGGTCTGCTGCGCCTATCCCAGCACACATAGGCAAGATGTGGGGGTACACCCTGGACGAGTCACCAGTCCATCTCAGGGCAACACATAGACAAACAACCATTCACGCATACATTCACTCCTATGGACAATTTACAATCACCAATCCACCTCATCTGCATGGTTTTTGGACCATGGGAGGAAACCGGAGTACCCGGCGCAAACCCACGCAAGCGCGGGGAGAACATGAAAACTCAAATCAGGCACCTTCTTGTTGTGAGGCGACCGTGCTCATTCAGGATGTTAACAATGAAATCATTATTCGCAAGATAATTTCAGGCTGATTATTTGCTTGGAAGCATTTCATTGGTCGCTTGGATTTAGGGCTTCTGTGTCAGCAGTAAATCTTATGAAATGGGCAGATCATCACCTTCTGTGCATCAAGAGTAGTTGAGACTCTTTCCCCGAAACATGAGAATGGTCTAGAAAGATTCGGTGGGAGTAACTACAGTATTTGCCATTGAGTGAGAAACATGCACTGCCTGTTGTTCTCTTTACTGTCTCACTCACCGTGAGTTTGCATGGTAGGATTGGACACTGTTCCCAAAGCAAATGATGGATGAAACTTGAAAGGGAACGTTTCCGGTTGCTCACATAATCTTGCTTTCCTGAGAGCACTTGATGATTTGTCTTAGATAGTGTTAGAATCTGATTACTTTTCTACTCCTACAAAGTAATTGGCTGCTTATGCATAATATGTATATCGTCAACAATCTAGAAGTTACTGGTGTTAGCCTATCATTTTCAATGGAAATGTGCAAGTGCGGAATTCCCAAAGCGGATGTTTGGCAATGTCACTTTCAGGGAAACCCCCCCCTAACAAGTAACTGGTGAGGTTCTACGTGAATGACTGAATTAAAAAAAAAAAAAAAAACTCCAGGATTTATAGGTCTATCTTTTAGTATCTATGTTATTAGAAATGTTGTGACATCATTGTTGGCCTGCTGAATCGGATCAGCTCTTTTTCCACAGATCCACAATTAGCTGAGGAACAGATCTCTCCAAAGTGTTCCAGTCCCTTTCTTTCCGTTACAGCATGAAATGTTCTTCTCCTTGTATGCATCATTCTGGTTGACAGTATGTGTTTCTTTGTCCTTTCTGAGCTAGGCCTGTTCCCAGCATCCCAGTGACACTCCTACTCTTCCCACCCCAGCTCACTTCCCTCTATTCATCTGCCTTATTCTTGCATTGCAGGCCAACGGACATAGTTTTTTACACATCGAACACCAAACGGCAGTGTCTCTTTTGAAGAATTTCCCGAAAGCTGTGGACTTGATCATTTCAAGGGAGAGCACAATGTAAATAATTTTATAATCCTGACTCATGACCTTGAGAACACATGACCTTGTACATCAAGTTTTTATCTAGAAACAATTTGCCAATTGCTGGTCCAATGGCGAATGCTAGTGCCAAATGTACAATAGAGAACATATGGCTTGTGTGTCTGTGTGTATATGTAAATATATTCACATACACACATATATTTATTTGTATATGTGTATTATAATATGCATATATGTGGGTGTGTTTTCAAATCTGATCAAAATGTGAAATTACTTTCAATCTCCCAGCCTGTGGCTGTAGATGAGGTTTTTTGTTGTTGCTTATTTATATGGCTTATTATTCAGCAAATGAAGGACACACCTGCTTTTTATTTTATTATAACACTGCCTATTATTATTATAAATGCTGTGCAACGTTATAGGACATTTTTGCTCATGCTGCCCTTTGCACACATCTACTAGCATCGTAGGGGTACGTAAGGGTTTTCGGAATTGTGTGTAAAAAATCCTAATGTAATGTTGTTGCTATTTGTCTTTTTTTTTTTTTTTTTTTGCACCAACATCTGCTGATCGCCAAATAGCTTAACAATAAATGAAAGATATTGCTGATAACAATACTAGAGAGCAAAATCTTTGCTGTAGGTTAACACAGGGTGTATACCCCCCTCTCCCCCCCTCCCCGGTTTGCTGTCTACAGTATTTCCTTTATTCTTTATGATTTATTATAATCTCCGTCTGTAATCAGTATTCACCAGGTATTTTCAGTGTGTGTGTGTGTGTGTGTGTGTGTTTTTTTCGGTTGGCTTTTTACACCCAAGTCCTAATTGACGTTTTTGGATTTAAAGCCTGTAAATCCCCAACAATATATATAAACAAATTCACAACAGTATGTATTAAATATCCATAAAAAGCTTTAATGTTTATAGCATGCCTAGTTTTTTTTTTTTTTTAGAACCGTCTTTATTAGGAAAGCAGTAAGAGAGGGCTTTGTGGGTTGGTTTGCTTTTAATTCGATGTTTACATTGATTTATTCACTAGAAGTTTTATTTTAAGGAAATGTATTAAAGACTCATCATTGTATCTTACAAATAGATCGGCCCTGCCCGTGTCTCAATATTGTACATAAATGTAGCTTTAGAAAGAAAAAAAAAACCCACCAGAATCCTATAGAACTTTTATTTGTACTGTAATTATAAAACGGATGATAAAATGTTACTGAAAGAAAGCATTTGATAATGTGATTATTTTTTACCAAATGTTTTGAGTAATTATTTATAATATATTGCCATAAAAAAATATATATATATATACATAGCTTTGCTCAAAATGTGAGTTTTTTTGTTTGTTTTTTTTAATAACGACACAAAAAGCATTAAGATGGTGAGAGTATTAAACTGACGTACGAACGCCTAAACAAATCAAGCTTCAAACTATTTCTACAGTAATTGTGAATTTGTGTCAGACTTGTATATGAATATCCAAACAGTCCTTTTTGTATGTGTTTGAAATCCTATTGAACATAAACGCTACTCTATGCTACTATTCAGTCTAACTGCAGTATTGATGTACAGAACTGTGAATGAAATTCATTTGAATTAATTTATTCCTATAGATTGTGAATGTACTCAAAGCTTTCAGCAGTATGAAAAGTTACTGGACTTGAATGCTGTTTCTTTTTTTTTCCCTCCTTTTTTTCTGCAAAAAGGAATTCTATATAGAATAATGATTCTTCAATTGAGTTCAAAACATTTAGTGATAATTTAATCATGCGGTTTATTTGCACACGTACGTTTAATCCTATTTTTTTTTCTGAATTAAAGCAATGTAATTGATACATATATAAATATATATATATAAATATATTCTGTGTCTAGAATGCATTTTGCAGATGCTAAAATGTACATAGTTAAATAAATTTTAGTAATAAAATAAAATAGGACAAAAAAAAATTTAAGGTGTGCAGCAAATTAACAAAGCCATTTTCGGCTTTGAGAGTACCGATTTTTTCAGTATCTAAGCAGTGTTTTGAATAATGTATGAAAGTCTTTATTGTACAAATAAAAAGTCACTATTGTTACTACGGGTCATTGTTTACATTTTGTGATGGAAAAAAAAAAAAAAAAGCTCTTAAACTGGCAGATTGTCTTCATTTTACTCTTTTATACATGGCTAGAAATTAAATAAATGCATTTTCGGTGCTATTTTATTTTTTTTTTTTTTAAGATTTTCAGCAAGTACAAAGAGACAGAGCCGACGACAGACAGAAACGAGTGTGTGTGCTAGATTTCTGGAAATTCCATGTGCTGTTTGGAGATTTACAGCAGTATAATTGCATTCATCAGTATGTGGCAGAGAGGAAAGTTCAGCCTTGTTTGACTTTATATTTATGTTGGAATGCGACTTCGGAGATACTCTAGAATTGCATCTGTTCCTTTAGCCACAATTGCAGCTCTAACATTACGGAAAGGGTTTCCATCAAGCATCAGAGCCCTAAAATGGAGACAAATAAATACAATAATTCAATTGACACAAGTTAATAAAGTTCTAGGAACTGATAAGTGTTTTTGTATAATGTGTGTATTCACTAGTAAAACAGAAGTGTGTTTAACTTCACAGCCGCTTCATTATGGCTATCTGGACCAACTTGTATTATATTTTTTTTTAGGGGAAGTGGTGGCTTAGTGGTTAAAATATTGGACTGATACACGAAAGACCGGGGTTCGATTCCTGGCATCACCAAACAAGCAATGTGGCCCATAATCCATAATTGCTTAGTTTACAAATGCTGTAATGTAAAAAATTCTGCAATTACACGGTTTGAACACTAGGTGACACTATTCAGTAACATTTAAATAGCCTTGATGTAATCCGTCATGGTTTGGAGAACATTCCTCTAATGTTCCAGTAACATTTAAATAACCTTGCTTTAACTTAACATGTTTTGGAGGACATTCCTCTAATGTTCTTCCAGTAACATTTAAATAACTTTGCTGTAACCCACCATTTTTTTGGAGAACATTCTTCTAATGTTCCAGTAACATTTAAATAGCCTTGCTGTAATCCGTCATGGTTTGGA
>JAOTRA010000012.1:9589346-9607156 GCA_026260255.1 Pseudolaguvia tuberculata | reverse complement strand
TCGCTAATTGTTACTCTTCATACACTGTAACACTCCAATCACTGTAACACATAGCTAATTGTTACTCTTCATACACTAACATTTCAGTCACTGTAACGCTTCGATCATTAACACTTCAGTCACTGTAACACATCGCTAATTGTTACTCTTCATACACTGTAACACTCCAATCACTGTAACACATAGCTAATTGTTACTCTTCATACACTGTAACATTCCAATCACTGTAACACATCGCTAATTGTTACTCTTCATACACTGTAACACTTCAGTCACTGGAACGCTTCAGTCACTAACATCTCCAATTGTTATTCTTCATACACCAACACTTCAGTCACTCTAACACATCGCTAACTGTTACTCTTCATACACTAACACTTCAGTCACTGTAACACTTCAGTCACTGTAACACTTCAGTCACTGTAACACATCGCTAATTGTTACACTTCATACACTGTACCACTTCATAGTTACAATGTAGTCGCTGTTACAGTTAAGTAAATGTTGTGTAACGCTGCAGTTGTGTAACGCTGCAGTCCCTGTTACACTTTAGTCACTGTAACACTTTCTGCAAAAACAGTTTTCTAAAATGTTAGATATTAAACCTTTCAGTATATATTATTCATTATTAGATTGTACACACAAATCATCATTCCCTTTGCTCTGAAATGGTAGTGTCAGCAACAGTGATAAGTGCTGCTTATCCAGTGTCCATTCGCTTCATCCAATCTCAATCGATGGTGTTGAGACGCTACAAAAGTCTGGAAAATCGATCAAACTTAAAATAATTAGGATTTAAAGCAATTGCCAAGTTTCTGGTGCACCTTGAGAGCTTTGAGGCCTGCCATTTGCTTCATTCTTAAAGCAGTCTAGACAATAAGAAAAGGGTAATCCTACCCTGCTCACAGTGGCCAATGCTAGTTTCTATCAGCTGATGAAGACTGGCATGAAACTGAGGAGGATGAGGTTTACGTTTACATTCCAAGGATTTTGGAATTGAATTCCCAGCTCTGAATGAATGCACTAGTATAAGAAAACAAAAGGTTGTTACCTAAGTGGGCGATGCGGTGGAGTTAGCATGGTTGCTTCACAACAAGAAGTTCCTGGGTTCGATTCTCGGTCTTTCTATGTTGAGTTTGCATGTTCTCCCTGTGCTTGCATGTTCCTCCAACATATACATTAGGTTGATCGGTAATTCTAAATTGCCCATAGGCGTGAATGTGTGTGTGAGTGGTGAATGTGAATGGCCTTTTGATGGACTGGCAACCTACGGAGGGTGTATCACTGCCTCTCGCCCTATGTACACTGGGATAGGCTCCAGAAGTTACAGTTTATAGTTTGTCATTTGGCAGATGTTCTTATCCAGGGCGACTCTACATTTGGTCTCTTTTGAGAGAGACAATTGTGGGTTAAGGGTCCACAGTGATTGCTCGGTGGAGGTGGGAATCGAACCCCGGTCTTTCTGGTATTAGTCCAACACCTTAACCACCTTAACCCCTGGGCTACCAATTATACCACAGCAGACCCCAGTGACTTTCCAGAATTATGGAATAAGTGTCACAATGTCACATACAAGTAATATAGATCACTTATGGTTAATATTTGCCATGTAGCTTGCTAGATCACATTTAAAATTTTTGTGTTATGAAAAATGTGTTTCATTCAGTGGGCAGCACGGTGGCTTAGTTGTTAGTACTGTTGCCTCACAACAAGAAGGCCATTCTGTGTGGAGTTTGCATGTTCTCCACAAGCTTGCATGGGTTTACTATAGGTTCTTCGGTTTCTTCCCACAGTCCAAAAAAGTTGCATATTGGGTAGATTGCTGATTCTAAATTGCCCATTGGAGTCAGTCAGCCCTGTGATGAACCGCCAACCTGTCCAGGGAATACCCCACCTGCCTTTTGCCCTTTCAGAGAGCTGGGATAATCTTCAAGAAGATGAATGGTTTATATAATTCAGCATAAACTTTGGCTATTACTATACATTAGAGATACTTTCATACACTTGAAATTGGTGTTGCCAGATACATACATGCTTAACCCTCCAACTATGTGATTGTTTCTTAAAACATAATTGTCTGATTGGCCAGATTTATAAGTACTATAAAACCGATTTGAGCCAATCACCACATCACATTTTAAATAATAGTGGACATTGAGAGTAGATCTAGTACGAGTCAAGAAACTGACTCTTTTGGAAAGAAGTGAAAGTTTATAGGAAAGGACTATGAAGCTGGTGGGAAGTAGTGGCTTAGTGATTAAGGTGCTGGACTAATACCATAAAGGCCGGTTCAATTCCCAGGTCCTCCATGATGGGTTCTTGAGACCTTTAACCCCTGTAAGTCGCTCTGGATAACAGCATCTGCCAAATGCCGTAAACATAAGTATGTAGTAATGTAGTAAGGAGAACGCTAGTGTGTGTTTTTTTTGCTACTGACGTTTCTGAATGTAGTATTATGATAGTTATTTTACTCCACTTTAAAACTAAATTACATTGAAACTTTTACTACCCAGAGAACACTGATAATTAATCCCGGAAAACTGCAAAGTAACAAGCCACTGTCTATAATCTATTCTCTATATACAGCAGATATCTAAATGTATCTAAATGGATTACAAGATTGGGTTATACACGCATCAGTATAGAGTTAATAAAGAAATTGGACACATTGATATTCAGTAGACGTATCAGCCTGAAATAGGTGCTACTCTCTACAAGAAGTGCACTGTTTCTTACATTCAGGTCACATAACGTCAGAGAAAAATAGTGGCAAGAAGGAAAACTGTTAGGTTTAACTGTAATGATAATTACTTATGGATAATTAGTACGATCCGGGGTGTTGGGACAGGGATGCTATAAAAATGACATGTCAGATTAGGTATGTCAAATGTTTAGAACATGGCAGCGCGGTGGTGTAGTAGTGGTTCGCACAGTTGCCAGACGGCAAGAAGGTCCCGGGTTGGATTCAAGGGGACTTTCTGAATTACATGTTCTTGCCAAGCTTTCATTGGATTTCTGTTACAGTCCAAAAACACGTACATTACGTTGATTGGTGAGTGTGTGTGTACTTGTGGCCTGTGGCCATGCAATAGACTGTCCAGGGTGTACCCCTGCCTTTTGCCCTATGATAGACTCGAGCAGACTCCCGTGACCTCAAATTAGGGAACAAGCGGGTTAGAAGAAGGATGAATTAATGAAATATTAAGAACAGTCTAATGTCATGGTCATTACCAGATGATGATGATGATTGGTGTTGTTACTCAAAACAACTTTTTAAGTAACCTGCAATAGTAACCTGCACCAACACCCATGCCACAGTTTGTCACAAGTATTAAACTATATAAAAATATAATTGCTATCACTATCTATCTCTGTTTATCTGTCTTATCTATTTATTTGCCTGTCTGTCTAACTAACACTACAATAATATAACTCTATACTAACTATAATCTAACTATTATAATATGGTAGAAAAATGGTGGCATAGTCCAAGATGACAATTTATAAGGATCATATTGTAAAAGGTCCAGAGATCATGCAACATTATTTTCACACGGACATTGCAGAAGCGTATCAAAATGGTGCCACGGCAGATGCGTCGGGTCAATGAAATATTAGTGTGTGTGTGTGACTTTTTTTTGGACATGCAGTGCTAATTATTGGCATTTGGCAAGCACAGCCTGTAATGCTGTAACTGAAACTGGAGCAGTTCAACAGTTTAACCCCTGAGCTACTAATTCCCCACAGCTCTAGTTAGAAAGTGCAGATGACAAAATGACCAATTATTGTTAATAATTAAGTGAGTGATTATTTTATCAAATCCATATAGTATACTTAATGCATAATAATTAGGCCTATATCGTATTTTCTGAACTATAAGGCGCATATAATCCGGTGTGCGCCATATGTATTAATTCTGGTTGTGCTTACTGACCTCGAACCGATTTTATGTTGTACAAGGTGCTCAAAAATCTGTCAAAATACGTAGTACTTAGTACGACTTAAGTAATCTACGGAGCCTCACCGCTTTATGAATTGTCGGAGCATTACGGCTACCGTAGTCAGGAGTCTCGAGAAGCAGTACACCACTGCTTAATACGCCTTATAATCCGGTGCGCCTTATAGTCCCAAAAATACGGTACTCAATTACGTCCTCATTTCAGTGGCACACAGCATAGATACACCATGTTGCCAAAAGTTTGTAGACACCTTACCATCAATATGTGGTTCATATTTCAAAATACACTTGTCTAGAATTACTTTACCCAAACACTTCTTCAGCATAGACTTGTGTATCCAAAACTTCAGACTTCAGGCCCAACCAATAACAGCCAGGTAACACAACCAATGACAGTTTCTTTTGCGCTGCTTTTGTCGCCACCAAAACAGGCTGGCATGCATTGGGTAGATCAATCTGGATTATTGCTCATTGCCTCCAGATTCAACACAATAGATCACTCAAATTAGATTGCTTTGGGTAGTTTCCAGACGAACCACACACGTCTCCTCAATTTTCTATCATAACTGCGACATATGCATCAGACATTCAACCACAGTCTGTGTAAATTCTGAGTCTGAGACTACAGTAGTTCCAGTATGACAATGGACCTGAGTACAAAACCCCTTGGTTCCATGATGACATGGTGTGTTGAGCGCTCTGTACAAAGCCCAGACTTTTACGTCACTGAACTTTTAAGACTGCATCACAGACCTCATTACCTAACTTTAATGTCTGATCTCACTATTACTGTCATGGCTGAACAAACTTGTCTCACATTCAAACTAGTGAAGCTGGAGCGTAATAGAACAATTAAAAAGGTAGGAGATGTTTAAAATCACATTTTTCAACCCTACAGACTCTTACCAGCATATAACAAATCTCTCATCCTGCTTAAGCTTTCCATCAATGTACATGTCCATCATAGGGCAATGACAGGTACGGCGTTTGATCTAATGGTACTTTGAGTACCAAGCCCAAGAATGTTTGATTAAAAGATTCTTTAGCTTATTTCATTCATTCATTCATTCAGTTGTTTCAATCATTACCAGCTTCGCATAAATTAAACTTAATCACATCCAAAGCCAAACTCTGATCACAGCTCATGAAGGGTAGAACAATAAAAAACTCTCTTTAGTTCGGGCAATATGCAGCTGGTAGCGTCTCTGAAAAACAGCTGTGAGTGGGTGTACAGTTTTTTTAAAAGAGCTGTAGGTGGTCCAGTGTGTTGGTGCTGCGTTCTCTGCAGGGAGACACTCATGCTTGTGTTGTCTGCAGGCCGAATATTCACGCCTGCTGCTGTGATTCATAGCTGAGTGAAACTCCTTCCCACACAACCCACAACTCACTGCTCCATCGGCTGAACTTGCCGAGATATATACGATGCATCATCATCATGGTACTGATCCCCTTCTAATTCGCTATGGCCTCGTTATGTCACCAACAGTAAAGAGCACCCCGATATTGTCCCGGCCAGGGTGATGGGGTTAATGCCCTATTTTAAAACAATAATCTCTGGAGATGGTAAGACAGCTAGGTCACTTGTCTACGCAAAACACACATAGTCGTTTGCTGTGCTTAACAGATAAGTGAAATAAATAAACAAATACAGGTCACATGATTGTACTTCCTTGCTTGCCGATTACCATGGCAACACCATGGCAACAGCTGAAGCCGCAGCAAGGATGAAAAAAGCTCGTGTTTTATCTCAGACTGTAAACTGATCTGATTAGAAGTTTCCAATTTTCAGCATCATTAGATAAAATAAGAATAAAATGTGTATTTAAGAAAACAATGGTCAACAAACTGATCCAGCAATGCAAACCCAGACGCTAAGAGAGCATGAGAGACAGCAAAGGTTTTCTCTGTGTGTGTGTGTGTGTGTGTGTGTGTGTGTGTGTGTGTGTGTGTGTGTGTACAGATATATTTTGGTTAGAAACGCTCAGCAGAAGCACTGCAGGTTTTGCCTTTGCCAGAAATAGATCTGCGTGAGCAAGAACAACAGAGACTGACAATCAGCTTCTGCTTCACATCCTCTTCAGTGGATGAGCTGATTGTTTTAACACACTACCACCATCATCATCATCATCATCATCATCATCATCATCATCATCTTCATCATCTTCATGCAACAGGACAGTAAAGGCATTTTTGCCTTTACTTATAGGTATTTGCCTTTACTTATGGGTACAACCACAACCATGACACAACTAGAACATCAGGGTTCTACTCTTAAATACAATGGTCATCCTAATATTAACTAATTTAATGAATTATGTTTAAAAAAAAAGAGATTGTCATTTTCATGCTTTTACACCAAATTGTGTCCCAGCAATTTTGACATTTTAACCAGATTTAAGGACATCCTGTAGCTTATGTAACGTGTCAGTAAAGCGAGTACATTTACTTTTTTTGAGTTAGAAATAATTTATATTACCGCATTCCAGTGACGTGCAGTCATCATGGAAAATTAACATTAAACATAAATTAAATGGTTATATTTATTCAGTATTAAAGTTCTTTTTCATTTAACTTCACAATTTTTGGAATTGTTTTTCAAAATCGCTCAATTTTTAAATTAATCGTTGAAATACTCATTCAGCGCTGAGCCTCACCATGGATTTTGCAATCACTATGCTGTGCTGGCCCAATGCAGTGAGACCGTTTTTCTGTTCCTCTGCATGTCGCTATTAAAATGTTCCGACACTTTTACTATGTGAATTAAATTTAATTAGTTCAGCTGGTGTAATGCACAGGGTTTATTTTCATTATCAATAACTGTATGTATGTAACGTATTCTTGTGCTGAGCGGTCATAAAACTGCTGCACAGAGCTCAAAGTGAGGCATGCAGTTCCTCTGCCTCATTGGCAGGGGGTGATATTCCCAGAGATTCACAGAGAGACTTTGAAAACTGAAGAACGAGTTATCGATGCTTTAATTTAGAAGGAGCGGCGTATGGATTTCATTTATAAGTAAATGTAAGACGATAATAAAATTTCTATTTTAAATAATAATAAAATAATAAAAAGATAATAAAAGTTCTTTTTTTCTATGTTACGTTACAGTTATGTATATGTAAAGATGCTGATATGAAATTCTAAACCAAACACGTTAAATGTTGCCAATCAAATGCTGAATAAGCTCCTCAGTAGGGTTCATATATTTATATATTTTACTGTGATGATGTCAGTGCATCACCAGACATAAACCCCACCTCACGTCACTGCCGTATTCTCTTATATATAAGCCACAACAAAAACAAAAAGCCATGAGCTTGTGTTAGACTACACACACCTCCATGACTCCGCACAGCCTTCGAGTACACCTTGAAAATGGTGACGTTCAGTAGGCTTTTGTTGCTTGTGGAGTTATTATGGGTGGATGTGACATAAATCTTAGATTTTATTGTTTAAAAAGTCATTTATTTATGGCACTGGCGTCTGTAAAATAAATCTCAGGCTTATCTTCACACCCTTATCCTAACCTACAGTATTTTTGTTTCTATGGTAACAGCTAATTTACTGAGACTTGCTTACAGAGATGCTCTTCATTATAGACTCAGTTTAAATGATATATGTATGTATGTATGTATGTATTTTCATTATTTCATTTGATGAGGATATATCACGATATATTGGAAACGATATATTACAATATATTTTGATAAAGGTATAATACATGAACAACATCAGGATTTTTTTGATAAACATTTTAGGAACCTGACGATGAACACGATTTTGATTTTTAGTTCAATAAAAACTGTGATCTGTAAATTGCAGTGGTATAAGCACATAGTTATGATGTTTGTGACAAAAGCTTGAAGTTACAGTGATAATTTCACATTTTCCAATAAATTCTTTTTTCATCACCTTTTTATTTCTTAATTATCAGACATGCTGTAGAGTAGAAAAGAGTACCAACAAAAAAGTAGAATTTTATCTCCGTATCACCCGTCAAATCTTGGTCTGCATTTTTAGGTGTCACTCGGTGGCCGTTACAGATAAGTGAATAATGTTAACACTCTTTTCACTTGTGAAACGTGGTCATGAAAAAGAAATGAAGGTTTAGTGCTGTGGTAACGGAGTCGAAGGGGGGAGAATAATAAGGCACACTGGAAACCCTATTGTTCCATTCTTGCAGCTTTCATTTCAGGTCATGACCCTTTTAACCAGCATTCAGTCTTTAATAGACAATACAATAACTGTGTATGTGCTCCAGCCTGGTATAAAGCTGCCCTGTTCACTACCCCATGTGTGCCCACACTCTGGATGCCAAGGTCACAAAGAAGGCAGAAGGCATGACTCCAGCCTTTTAAGCTTGTCCTATAATTAAATCGTATGCCAGGTATAGGACCATCAGTCATGTGTCTGCTAAGTGCTTTCGCCCCAGTGGGAACTGTCCACTCAATGGAGCAAGCCGACGTGATTGTTCATCGTGTCTTTCAGTGTGAAGGACTACTGAGCGCTTATGAAACACATTGGAGCTTTTCCAAACTCATTAAGCAAACACTTACTAATGGCGGCCAAATTGACAACACATTTAGGTTCTGTTAAGTCACATGATGGGGCAAGAAGTGACGTAAACATGAACAGGACCATGAAATGAAAGAGGAATGGATGGACATTTGGACAATCAGACAACAAAACGAATCAAGTTATATGGAAATAAATTGAGGTTGATTATTAGTAATTCACATATCTGTACCATTATAATGTTGAGTTTAGTAACTTTACTATAGAACAGCACCAACCTTTTTAAAAATGGACATTTTCGGAATTGGGAAAATAATAGAATTTTTTTAATATACTGAAACATAGGAATAATTGTTACTAAGTCAACATTTTCTTGCTCATAAGTGCTTATGATAATAAAGTAATCTCTGCAACAGGTTGCAGGCATGGTAGAGTTTACCTGGCCAGCCCCAGCTGTGATGCAGTCGCTGAAGGCATTCCGACGGGTAAAGAAGGTGAGCAGCTGCTGCCAACGCGATGAGGACGAGGGCAGCTCTTCACTGGAGCTGCGCTTGGCCCACTGCCTCTGTTTCGACCCTGGGGCACTGTGAGCTGTGCCAGTGTTGGCTCGGCCTCCCCGTGGGTAGAGTGTGCTGTTACCGAATATGTAGTTCATCGCCACTTTGTATCCTTCGTGGCCGGATAGGAACTCCAACAGCTGTCAAGCAACGAGGCGCCACGGAAAACGAGGAGCAAGAGCAAGAGAGGGGGAGGGAGTGTGCATCTGGGTAAAGTTACAGCATCCCTTTCTGAATTCCACAAAGCCAAAACAAACAAGCAAAACTCCAGCAAAAGTCTCCGAAATCCATGCGGGAGCCGGAATCTGGTGGATCTTCTGTCCTGAGCAAGCGTCACGTCAAGAAACTAGCAGCTTAATGCTGCTGAGAAAAAATGGGAAGCAAGGTGGATGTAGGAGTGTGATGGCACTGCCCACGAGTAGCACGAACCACTCTGGGCTCTGGCTTCAGACTAGTGGAGACCTAAAAGGAGATCAATGAGGGTATGTGGAGCTCTCGGCATATGAGGAAAACTCTAAGAGCTCTAAGAGGCAGGAAATGGGTTCAAATATCAGGCATGTGTTGCAGGCAAAAGCCCACAAACGCCTCCAGGGATTCATAATCTAAATGGACTCAGGCTAGTAGATTGGTCAGGCCCGGTTATCAATCACAGCACATTTTTAACAACAACACACAGCCTTAGAAGGCACATTAAATATAAATGGTGGCATTTAGGGTGGTGCCGCAAAGAAAAAGTAAGAAAGAAACAGAGGCATAGTGTCTTCCTCATCCAAGACATGGCTAGTCTGCGAGGAGTACAGTTCTACAGGAGCTCATCAGAAACATCACATCACTTCAAGCTAATTGCCTCATCCAAAATGTTAAGATTATGTAAATTATACACACCAAACTTTATGCTAATGAACATACTCACGACTCCACATGAAGGAAAGAGAGAAAGAAAGGTGCAAATAATGCAAAAAAAAAATATATATATATATATATATATATATATATAGCAATTAAGATCCAGACCAAAAAAAAAGAGATAAATCCAAAAACAGAGTGAACGCTCCAGATTCGGCAGATGCCTGCTTGCGATTTAGATCAGTTTTCACACTGCGGTCTCTCTATCTACGGTGCGCACACGCAATTCAGTGCGGGGGAGACAAAAGGCTGTGCTTTCACAGACAGGGGGAAAAAAAGAGAAAGCAAATTCAAAAATAACCACATGCTTCAGTTAATACAAGTGGAACGCCTGTGGACTCACAGCACAGCGATCCTCTGCATCGGAATCAGATGAAGATGCCCGTGTGCAGGCTGACACTGTCCAAGGTGTGCCACAGGTGTCAAATGAGGTAACAGACATTGTCACAGCTTGTGCATCTATTCCCTTAGGGGGGAAAAAACCATGGCAACAGTTTTCTCATCAAATAAAGCAGGCAAAACCACAGAGCTCGTGATGCACTCTTTTCTGCTTAACACACATGGATTGAGGCACAAAGAACAAAAGAAAACCTTAAATAAATTACTGCAACCCATCAAGCTCCAAAAGAAGGAAAATTAATTGACCCTGTAGTTTATATCATCAACATATGATGGTTCCTGAACAAATGGATAAGCAAGCTAATGGTGGGATCCCAAGCTAATGGTGGTTAATATTCGGTAAATACGAATTGACATTACATAACATCGCTTTTATTGCTCATGCAGATCTGTTTTGTGCAATGATGTCATCCTTTGCTAACAAAAAATCCTATTTTTAAAGGTGATTTACTTTATTTTATTTAAGGTATATTTTAATTGACATTAACTGTATTCAATTGGGGTAGCGCGGTGGTGTAGTGGTTAGCATGGTCGCGTGGGTTTTCACCGGGTACTCCGGTTTCCTCTTACACGGGGTCATACAGATTAGGTCAATTGGTGATTGTAAATTGTCCATAGGAGTGTATGTGTGTGTAAGTGGTTCTTTGTCTATGCGATGGACTGGCGACCTGTCCAGGGTGTACCCCAGCCTCTCGCCCTTTGTGAGCTGAGATAGGCAACAGCAGACCCCTGTGACCCCAAATTAGTTAATAAGCGGGTATGAAGATGAATGAATGAATGAATGTATTTAGTTGAAAGTAAAATGGATAAAATTACAGTGTTCCATCGACACTTCGGGCTTCATGTTTTGCGGCTTCAGTGCTTGGCGGGTCAGCAGCAGCCACATTGTTGAAAGGAGCGTTGTTTCATGTTGATGCGCGAGAGAAAAGGAAACCTGCATGTCAACCAACGAGATAAGTTGACTCAGAGTACTGTACATACCACGAGCTTTCATAAAGGCGCGTGATTGGTTTCCGGTGTGACATCGACCAATAAGAGTACGAGTGGACGAGTACGTTCTTGTACAGTAACCCGCATACACAAAAATTCCTAGGGGCAAATACTACATCGCGGTTTTTTAGCTTTCACGAGGGATCACTGTATACAAGAATGATAACTTGGCATACTGTCCTTAAGGATATATTCAGTGTTAATTATTATAAAAAGAATGTCATTATCATTATTAGAATTATTAGGTTGGCGAAATATTTATTATATAAATATTAAAATAGTAATTCAACCTTAACGGCCTGAATATCTTTACATTTCAAAATACACTGCTCCTATGATATTACAAATGAACCCATTCCAGATGTTGATCAATATGTCTGACAAATTCATTACCCATTTTGTCTATTTACTATCATTTAAATAAAAGGAAATGGATTTTACATATAGAGATAGCAAAATAAATTAGATATACCATGGTAGAACATTGTACCACTAATTAAATCTTTCCACATGTTCCATCTGTAAAGCTTGCACACTCCTAGCAGTCCACTTAAAATGGCCTTTCTGCCTCTCTGGTTTATTGTCTCATGGTCCCTGAGCCCCTTGTGCATCTCTCCTTCCTGTCCGCAGAGTTCAAAACAATCAATCAATAACGTAACACAAGGACAAAGTGCTTGTGAAGAGCCCTGCTACTAGTCGAGCTTTTCAGCTTCAGGGTTAATACGGTCAAAACGCGGAAAAAGAGACAAGCAAGGCTTCATTAAATCCTCACTATTAGGTGGTATTATTAATGGTTCGTGCTTACATGCCGTTACACATAAGTACCAGAAAAGCTGATCGCACCCATTAAGCCACAACAAGCAAAAGAAGGTTACGTGTCATAAGGTTAGGACACTGGAGAGAACTGTGTTTGGAAAAAAAAAATAAGGAAGAGGTTAAAACATTAGTACTATCCCAGCATCCACCTAACTATAAAGCAGCCATAAGCTAACACGAATGCTTGCTTTTTCTAATGTAGGAACAATAACAAAGAAAAAAACAAAACGCTAACACCTACAAAGCTCCCAGAGACTCAAGGCGAGATGAGGCGCAGACATCGTTAAGGTGTCATATTTTCCTCTCCTGCTTATTCTTTTAGGTGATTTACATGCAGAGCTCAAAGCGAACACACACATAGAGCGGAGTGAGTTTATGGCAAGCGTTTCTGAGAGCAGCCTCTTATATCTGATACCGTCCTACCCACCAAGAACTGCAGCTGCAGCCTCCTGCTCCTCCTGAAACTCCTCATTAAGCGCCGGCCCATCTTTTTGGCGTACCAGATGGAGGCGAGCATGTCATCTGCGTAGCCACTGGAGCTGAGCACTGACCCACACTGTTCTCCTCAAACAGCTGAAACTGGGTGAGTCCACAGATCACGGTGACACGCTGACACTTTAAAAGTCTGTTCCTGTCTGCATCCAGCAGCCAGGGTTGCTGGAGAACTCACACAACGGCATGCTGACTGCTGGGGACTCACAGTTTGTCCGATTCGCCAGGAGTGACACAGCTCTTTTTTTTTTTTTTTTTTTTACAAATACTGTCTCCCTCCCTCCTCCCCCTATACTCCTCATTTATCCTGAGCCAGGCTGGTGTATAGGCAGAGAGTACACTTTTAAACAAGGGTAATAAATGAGGTCCAGCATAGATCCCAAATCACTGACTTTGGAAGGCTTTTCGGTGTCGAGTAAAGATGTTTGGGGTAATTGGAACGTTATGTGTTTTTGGAGAATTCTGGGGCAAGTGAAGAAATGATTTTGGACCGTGGGATAAAATTGGAGACCCTGGAGAAAACCCACGCAAGCGCTGGGAAAACATGCACACTCCAAACTCAAAGAAAGAACTCCGCACTTGCCCAGGGAATGGAACCCGGGGACCTTTTTTCTGTGAGGCGACCATGTTAAATCCCTTTGCCAACGCGCCGCCCATAAATGTTCTCATTAACTGTATTGTGCTTTATTTATTTTGAGGGAAAATAGACAGACTTTATTTGGAATTGTTACAAGTGAGTGAAGAACCTGCGCAGTGGAACAGTCTGATAATGTCACGCTTTAAATCTAATGGACGGTTAAAAAAGGCAACAAAGAAGGCGCTATGGACAGAGATAAGCTCTTATGGGTTTTAAATGCTGGTGAACGATTGTACCAAACCTTCTGCTGGGAGAAGAGCTTATTAGAATTCAGAGCAGTGTGGAGAAGAAATGAGTTCCCCTCCAGGTCCTATTACTAAGTATGGCTGAACAGAACTAAAGCACTTAGTGCCCTGAAGCTCCAGCCATCTCCTAACACGTGACTGTGCTTCAGTCATGATAAGAAAAATAACAGAAAGAAGGAAAGAGAAAAACAGGAACAGCACTTGTAAAATAGAATGCTTAGAATTTTATAGAAATATCTTTAAAAAAAATTCTATCACTAATTCTGTCTAACATTCCTGTTGTCTACCAGTCAAATTTGACTATATTTTCCGAAGTTTTTGGTCACCGGAGCATCACACACACATGCGATTTCAAACATCTTTTTCCAGATTGATTCCCATTGTTACTATTGGATGAAGCTCCATACTTCTAGTAAGATCTTTCAGTCCAATGTTGTGCTTGACTGTGAGAATCTCTTCATTCAGCTCCAACAGTATGAGTGAGATCAGACACTAATGTCAGGTAAGGAGGTCTGGGAACGGTCAGTCACCATTCCAGTTCATCCCAAAGGGGTTCAGTGATGGTAAGATCAGGACTTTGTGTGGAACACTGGTGTTTTTTTCACTCTAATAATAACCCAGCATGTGATAATGGAGGTCATTGGTTTTGTGCTCAGTGTCATTGTCATGCTGGAACAGTGAAGGAATAATGTAACACTACAACATACAACATTCTAGACCAACTGTGGGCTTCCAGATTTGTAGCAACAGTTTTGAGACGAAACATATACCATATATTTTGGCAATAGAGTGTATTTTTGGTTAACCTATTATAGTTATCATAGTAACCCAGAATTGGGTGGTAATTGTTTTATAAGCCATTAATTCAGAAGAATAAACTTAGATCAGGGGAACAAGAATTACAACATAAAAATTGTTAGCCAATGAGTGAAGGGAAAAAAGAGAGACAAAAATTGTGTTAATTGTGAGTTAAAATAATAAAGAAGAGAAAATACAAATAGAAAAACCATTGGGGAGAAATTTCAAGACAGTCAAATATAATAAATGGCAAAATGAGGGGGAAAAGTGGAACCAAAGAGGATGGCTAGAGTAAATATCAATGTGTTGTTGAAACTGGTGTGTGTTTCACGCTATATACGAGTGTTTAAACCAAATAATGCACTATAACGCTAACATAAATATGCTAGCGTAAAATAAAGATGTACCAGAAATGTGTAATGTTGGAGGTTTGCAGTGTTTTTATTCTGTAAAATAGTTTGTGCCATCGTCATTAAGGATTGGAGGAAGGAAGAAACTGCCTCACCTTCCCCTAGAATTACTTAGCTGAAACAGACCTGTCCAACGTTTCCGTCCAATTTATTTGCCCCTTAAAAATCCAATCTGAGCCCTATAAAAGCAATAGCAATGCAGGTCGTGTTAGCAGAGGTGTTTGCTCTTCCTTTCTTACAGTGTTTGTACATGGTCGCTGTATAAACCGTTTATTGGGTTTGAGGGAGCAGCTGTAAATGCCCCCCCCCCCGACCTCAGTAAAACTATTCAGACTGTATGAACACAAATCTCCTTAGCCACATTCCCAAGTCCAGTGGAAAGCATTTCCAGAATTGTGGTGATTATTAAAGGAGAAAGAGTGAATTTAATATTTAGGTGTCCCAATACTTTTGTTAATAAAATGTTTCTTTATCTGTGATTATAACAACCAGCTGTATTACCAGTAATACAGAACAACAATTACTATAAAACAATAACACTAACTCTAATCCAAAATTTAGTTATCTTCTATTCCTCTTATTCGTGTTCACGGGAGTCTGCTGGAGTCTACCTTAGCTCACATAGGGTAAATAGCAAGGGTACATCCTGTCAATCACAGGGCCACACATAGACGAACAACCACACACACTACACGCTAACACTCACACCTAAGGGCAATTTAGTATCCCCAGCCAACTTAATGTACATGTTTTTGGAGTGTAGGAGGAAACCGGCGTACCCGGAGAAAATTCTGCAAAGCAGAAAACTATTACAATGCATGACTGTGCAGACAGCAAAATAATAACAATAACATAAAACCATAAGAAACATCATAATAGCTAACTAACTAAAACATTGCTGTACATTTACGCATTTGGCAGAAGTCCTTATTATTATTATTATTATTATTATTATTATTATTATTACTATTATTTTTAGGGGCTTTAAGGGCCCCAGCAATGGCCTCTTGGTGGTCTCGCAAAATTGAACCCAGATGTTCCGATCAGCATTCAACATCTTAACAACTGTGCTACCACTTCCAAGCAAACTTTACAATCTCTATAATTACAGATCTTCTTTGTCCTTCGGCTGCTCCCGTTCGGGGTCGCCACAGCGGATCCGTGATCCGCACATTCGACTTGGCGGGGTGCACGCAAGCGCAGGGAGAACATGCAAACTCCACACAAAAAGACCCCAGACCCGGGAATCGAACCCAGGACCTTCTTGTTGTTAGGCGAGCGTGCTAACCACTACACCACCGCGCCGCCCTAATCTCTATAATTACAGATATACAAGATTATTTGCACTTCACTTCTATAACACTTATACAGAGCGTACGACCTTCCAATTAGCAGTCCAACACCTTGGCACCACTGTGCTACCACTTTCTGCACTTCTCAATATAATTGGCTTAGTGGTTTTCCTTCCATTTATATTTACCGGATTTGACAGATGCCTTTATCCAGATTGACTTACATTCATGTCTATTACACAACTAAGCAACTGGGGGTTAAGGGCCTTGCTCAGGGGCCTGAGGCCTGACCCCCGATCTGTCAATTAGCATTCCAAAAACTTATAATTAATATAATATAATGCAAGACTCGCAAACACCAACAATATTGAATTAGATTCCAATAATAGATACCATATAGCAGAGCTCAGGCCAACAATGATGCAAGACTGTACAAACAAATACAACGATGCTGAACTGTCTCATGGGAAAATATTTTTGCCCCATTTCTAAAAACAGAACAAAAATGCACTGTAACATCTTTGCCATCTAGTGCATTAAATAAATATTACAACACACAGCTTGTTTCACTTTAATATTAAGCCCTATTCAATATTTCCATCACACAGCCCACTTAAGAATATCTCATATAAATTATAAAAGGATCTCATCGTATCCCAGTACAATGCTGGGCGTTTACCTGCATGAGCGCTTCATTGTGCGAGTAAAAAGTGGAGAAGGCAGGGGTTGGTATCTCCTCTCCTCCTACTGTGGACAAGCTCTGATAAACGCACTTCAGAGATTCTACCTACAGAGAAAGCATGCAGTTGCATTGATGCATAGTAGAAGCCAGTAAAAGAAGGACATACATTTAGGAAAGAGACACCAACGTTTTTACTTGAGTGAAAAATGTGGAATGATAGAGACGTCGCTCAATTGAGCCGAATCATGATGCTTCATGAGTTTAGGCCTCATGAGAAAAGCGCAAATCAGAGGCTTGAGGGACGTGTTGAGAGGCGACAAAACGCATAATGGAATATATGTTTAAAACCTATAAACATACGAGCGATCATAAATGAAATCGTCATGAGAAGACTGAATCCCAGAACACAGATCGAAACTAACTCCAAAGAGTTTGAAGACGTTTCTTGAGAACATAAAATGGATGATGGGATGTCCATGTTAATACCCAAAGCTGGCAGAAATGCTAAATGTTTTGTTTCAGTGGTCCAGCATGTTTGTTACCCCTACAAAGCTGTATAGTGTACTGGGTGCAGACATTTACAGGTACACAAGTCAGTCACAGGTCGGTTCAGCTGAGCAGCCTAGAGTGCCACAAGATGTCATCACCATCTGTTCTTGCTTTTTAAGCCAAATACTCACAGTACAAACGTAAACCCCCAGTGGGGGGCAGCAACACTCAGAAGAAAATCTACATTCATCCATTTGCTGTATTTTTTGTTCAAATAAAACAGCAAATAATCTTGGTTGCAATAAAGATTCATGAAATGGGGGAATCTCTGGTAACCAACGAAAAAGTGCCTGTAAAGTAAAGTGCCTAGGGAATTCCCTTTAAATAGGTCCAGGAGAAAGTGGTGCATCATGGGTATGTGGGTTAAACCACATTGTGGTTCATTGTGGATGTTTTCATTACTATTTAGACATTGGCATCACTGGAGCATTCAGAAGTGCACAGACAAAGTGATGATCTTAGATTAATATCTGCTTAAAGCAGTGGATTAAATAGCACACACACACACACACACACACACACACACACACACACACACACACACACACACACACACACACACACACA
>JAOTRA010000012.1:9549507-9572962 GCA_026260255.1 Pseudolaguvia tuberculata | reverse complement strand
CCAGGGTGTACCCCCGCCTCTCACCCTATGTGTGCTGGGATAGGCGCAGCAGACCCCCGTGACCCCGGATTCGGGAAATAAGCGGGTAAGAAGATGAATGAATGAATGAATGAATGAATGAATGAATGAATGAATGAATGAATAATTATGAATGAAGTTGTTGTTGTTGTTGTTGTTGTTGTTGTTGTTGTTGTTGTTGTTGTTGGTAGTAGTAGTAGTAGTAGTAGTAGTAGTAGTAGTAGTAGTAGTTGTAGGAGTAGTAGTAAGAGTAAGAGTAGGAGTAGGAGTAATATATGCTTCATTGTCTGAAAGGCTTTATCTAGATTCTGTAGTGTGACTGGACAGGTCCTGATGTTAGGTGAGAACGCATCCCAGAGGTGTTCATTAGGGTTGAGGTCCAGGCCATTCTTCATAGACGTCTTTTTGTGAACTCCAAATCCGCTTCCTCCCACAGGCCAAATACATATACATTAGGTTGATTGGTGATTCTAACGTTCCGATCAGAGTGAATGTGTGTGAGTAGTGTTCATTTATGTGTGACCTGCAATGGACTGGCGACCTGTCCAGGGTGTACCGCTGCGTCTCGCTCTATATACGCTGGGATAAGCTCGAGCAGACCTCCGTGAGCCCGAATTAATTAATGAATGAACTCCAAATCCATTAACAAATTTGAATTTTTCTGAATCAAATTTCTGAGTCTACTTTTGCCACTGTATTCCACTGTGGGCCAAATCTTTAAAGTTCCGGCAATTCTTTGGATTCTTGAGACTCTCTTGTATCCAACTGGTGATATTACGTTGTTATATGTATGGTATTGTTAGCAACGAGATATTTTAGGACTCGACTGGAGAAGAAAAGGAATCGTGAATCATGAGTCATATAAAGGATCAAGTTATTTAACCCAGATAAATCCGGATTTGCTAATATTTACATAGAACAAGTTTGAACCTGTTGGCTTTAGTGAGAAAAAATTATAAAGCTACAGTATATTAGGACATCCCATATAATAACTTAATGGTTGAAGTGGGTGTGATGTTCACATGGCTACCATTCTAGTTTACTGGGCATATAGTGAGTATCAGACAAGGTGCAATAAGGACACTAATGACATGCTTATTAACAGGTCTAAAGCACAGATGGAGTCACAGTGTATGTGGTACTTTATTCCAAAGTCTTAGGAATTAGGAATGTTTGTCGTATTTTAGCTTCGATTCCATTCTATTAGACTCTGTAGTTCTGAACACAAAACACTTTGCATTTCCAACTCAATATGTCAGGTTATGAATTTAAATGAGTTTGATGTTATGAAAAACTTATTGACAGACAGGCTTCTGGGGAGAAATTACCTGCTTATTAATTCAGCCCAGGAGCCAACTACAACTGACAGCGTTTCCCAGATCTGTTTATAAGTGGCAGCATGGTGGCTTAGTGGTTATCACTGTTTCTGCCCAGCAATTCAAATTCCCAGGGGTCTATGTGGTGTTTGCATGTTCTTCCTATGCTTGCGTGGGTTTACTCTGGGTTCTCTGCTTTCCTCCCAAAATCTAAAAACATGTACATTAGGTTGATTGGTAATTCTAAATTGCCCATAGAAGTGAATGTGTAAGTGTATGTGGCACTGTAATGGACTGTCGACATGCCCAGCGTTTACCTTTCCTGACTTTTGCTCTCAAATCCCTGTGATTAGGATGAATAAATGTTTGAGTATTTTACACACAAGCACAATATCTAATTTCAGAAAAAGAAAAAAGACAAAATATACAAAAGTAAAAGACAGTGAGAAATCAGAATTTTTTTTATTCAGATAAATCTTTCACCGAAACATAAGCTTTTAATTGAAGCTGTTTTCAAAGGCTTGGCTTGTCATAGAGCTAAACTAGATTAACAAGTATTAACCAATAATAGATGTTAAACTTTATTTTCTATTGAAAACTTGCTGCCAGTCCCTTGTAAGACTGGTACTGAATCACACATAAGATTAAGGTTCGCTGTTCTCTAATCTTTGTAATAACAGCATAGACATGAATAACAACAAACAGCGATAAATAGAGATGAATAACGTCCTTGCAGTAATTAAGGGTAACAAATACTAGAAAGGTAGTACTACATTAATACTTTAATTAATAACGTTAAAATTCATTCATTCATCTTCTTACCAGCTTATTCCCTAATTCGGGGTCACGGGGGGGGGTCTGCTGCTCCTATCCCAGCACACATGGGGCAAGAGGCATGGGTACACCCTGGACAGGTCACCAGTCCATCTCAGGGCAACACATAGCAATCACACACACATTCACTACTATGGACAATTTAGAATCACCAATCTGCAAGTTTTTGGACTGTGGGAGGAAACCGGAGTACTTGGAGGAAACTCACTCAAGCGCAGGGAAAAGATCCCCGGCCTGGGAACCGAAACCAGGACCTTCTTGTTGTGAGGTGATCGTGCTATCCACTATGCCGCCAAGAAAAGCATATTGGAACAAGAAGGTCCCGGGTTCGATTCCTGGGACAGGGATCTTTCTGTGTGGATTTGTATGTTCTCCCACAGTCCAAAAATATGTACATTACATTGATTGGTGATTCTAAATTGTGTGAATGATTGTTTGTCTACGTGTGGCCCTGAGATGGACTGGCGACCTCTCCAGGGTGTACCCCCTGCCTCTTGCCCTATGTGTGCTGGGATAGGCTCCGGCAGAACCCTGTGACCTTGTATTAGGGAAAAAGCGGGTAAGAAGATGAATTAATTAATTAATTAATTAATTAATTAATTAATGAAATAAACAAATAAATCACATTAAAATTAATGTTAATATTTAAAGATATTTTATTAAATAAAGAAATATGAGTCCATCGCAGGGTCATAAACGAACAACTATTCACACACACATTCACTCCTATGGGCAATTTAGAGTCACCAAATCAACGTAATGTACAAGTTTTTGGACTGTGGGAAGAAACCGGAGTACCCGGGGGAAACAAACCCAAGCAAACCCAGGAATCAAACCCGGGACCTTCTTGTTGTGAGCCGACCGCACCATCTTGTTTCTTTCCCTTTTTAAGCTATTCATTAAGTTAATACGTATTTATTACATGCATGGACTTCACATTGGGGGTGTAAAGTTTGTATAGATATATGCCATATAATGTAAAAAAAATACTTTATACTTTTTAAAAAAATACTTTTTTAAAGTAATTATAAGTAAATAAGTAACTTTTGAATATTGACGAGTCTCTATTTCTGTTGCAACATTCAGATGGTAGGGTAAGAATACATTGATCCATCCTGCCTTGTGTAATGGTGTTGGGGATATTTTCTTGGTACACTTTACGTACCAATTGAGCATTGTTTAAACACAGCCACAGCCAACCTAAGTATTGCTGTGAAAGCCCATTGAAGTGGACCCATCATCTGATGCAGGATAACACACTATTTTACAAAGCTCAAATCATCTCATGTTACTCCGGTGGCCTCCACAGTCACCAGGTCCCAATCCAGTAGCACACCTTTGGGATGTGGTTGAACAGGAGATTTGCATCACAGGTGTGCGGTTGACAAATCTGCAGAAACTGTGTGATGCTATCATGTCAGTATAGAACAAAATCTTGGATTAATGTTTCCACCATAGTAAGGCAGTTCAGAATAGTAAGTTCCACCATAGTAAGGTCTACCCCGGCAATAGAGGTGGGCGGGGGCAGCATTCCAAGCAGGGATGCCCAGACATCCCTCTCCCCAGCCACTTTCCCCAGCTCTTCCGGGGGAAGACCAAGGCGTTCCCAGGCCAGCTGAGAAACATAGTCCCTCAAGCAAGTCCTAGGTCTTCCTTGTGGACTCTCCTGGGAGGCATCCGGAAAGCATCCAAGACAGATGCCAAACACATAATTCTGGGTCACGGGAGTCTACTGGAGGCTATCCCAGCTCAAGTAGAGTGAGAGGGCAGGGGTACACCCTGGACACGTTGCCAGGGCATCGCAGGGCCACACATAGACAAATAACCATTCACACACATTCACTCCCATAGACAATTTAGAATCAACAATCAACCTAATCTGCATTTATTTGGAGGAAACTGGAGTACCCAGAGGAAACCCACACAAGCGCGAGGAAAACATGCAAACTCCGCACAGAAGGAGCCCGGCCCAAGAATCGAACCAGGGACCTTCTTGCTGTGAGGCGACTATGCTAATCACTACGCCGCCCAGAAAAGCATATTGGAAGAAAGAAAGATCTTGTTGATGAATGAGGTCAAAGAATATCTAATGTATAATACAACAAACCTTTGGGTGAGCTACAAAAGCAGATTACATCTAGTTTCTTAGGTTTTGAGAGCCAAAAACAATAAGCTAAAACAATCATGAGTGCAGACCAAACCAAACTGGCCAGCTGAACACTAGAAATAAACACTTACCACTGCTTCTGATGTGAAAAAATATTTTTTCTTCCACAGTTTCCATTTCACTAACTGCAATATCACAATCACATTTTTCCTACCTTCATTCATCATTTAAATACTTTAACATATTCTAATTATATTAACGATACAAATAAATCTCTAAATCATAATTATGAGATCTCTTTAGATTAGAGAATAACAATAAGTCAAAGTGTTTAATTATACACCAAAAGACATTCTTCTTCTTTTCAGCTGCTCCACAGCGGATCGCTGTTCTCCACAGTACCCGGTCCTCCACATCTGCCTCTTCCATTCCAACTACCTGCATATCTTTCCTCACCACATCCATAAACCTCGTCCTTGGTCTTCCTCTTTTCCTCCTGCCCGCCACCTCCATCCTCAGCATTCTTCCACCAATATACTGCATGTCCAAACCATCTCAACCTAGTCTCCCTCGCCTTGTCTCCAAAACATCCTACGTACGCCGTCCCTCTAATAAACCCATTTCTAACCCCCCCCCCACCCCCCCCAAAAAAAGGAGTCATTAATTGTGAAAAACACAGGGGACTCTCTAGCACCACTGTCATACTGCAGCCATGCAACCTACCGACTGCAGAAGAAAAAAAAACCATCTACACAACGCTGGAGCTCCAAGAAATAATGTACATAAATGGAAGAATTCACACAGCCAAATTTATTTAATTCAATATAATTTATACCGGATCTTGAGGTTTTAAGGCATGAATAATTTACATTGACGTACATTTCCCTGTGACATATTTCTAAAATATGTCAAGTGCATATCTGAAAATTAAGTTCGGCCATGAGTCTTCACACCTGCAACGTTAAAAGCTTCTGTAAAAAAAAAAAAAAAAAAACAAGTAAAAAATAAAAATAAAACTCGAGAAAATAAATTAGAAACTCACAAAATAAAATTTCGATTTATTGTCGCACAACAATATCACACATACAAACAGGCCACAATAAATTTAATAGACAAGCAAGAAAAGAAAAATCTTTTCTTCAGCCTTGCCATCTCATACAAACCAACTACGTATGGTACAACTGATGTACATACACAAAGTACTGGAATGCTTGGAATTAAACGGCTTTCGATTTTTTTTTTCTTTACAATTTCAGTTGAGATAACGTGACATGGTCAGACCACAAGTAAAATCTATTTCATAGAGAGGCTTCAACTTCAAAGCACCGTTTGGTAACCAGAGATCACTGTCAAAAATGGCTGACCTCCTAACAATATGTACAAAAATATAAAATGTAAATAAAAATACAAACAAATTCTCCTTTTTAAAGTATTTTTGTAAGAAGGTAGAGCTTTGAAGTCTTGGTTGTTTCTACAAAATTTGCAGTTAGGTGTGTGTACACAGATGCTGAACTCTACTTGATGATGACCACATTTTTGTCTTCCCGCAGAGGACGTGTTAAGAGAGGAGGGTCGGGAGAATGCTCAACAGGGCGTCCGCTTTTAATCATCCGTCTTCTGCTTCTTAGTCTCAACGTCATCCTGAAATCGGGGTCATGCAGGATTAGAAACACAAGACATGTGGACATGTGTCACTATACAAAAAACATCCCAACTTACTTCATCGTCGTCATCGTCCTCAGCTGCCCGCTTCCCTGTTCCTCCTTCAGCCTCTTCTTCCTCCTCATCCTCATCACCTGCAGGATAAAGCAGTTATTCAACATTTTTTTCCTTTTCATTTCCTTACACAAATGGTACTTAATCTCAGTGATACCACATACTATAGTTTCTCACCTTCTCCTTCATCATCTTCATCCTCTTCCTCACCAACATCATCTTCGTCGTCTTCTACATCATTTTCCTGATCTCCATTTTCCTCGGTATCCTTTTGACACAGGTTTATTGTTAATAAGGTGGTGATGGAGACACGGAGAAAAGTATTAATATATAAGTATTCTGCGAATTCTTACTGCGTTTCCATTGGCTGGAGCTTCCTTCCCATTTTCTGCCTCTTCTTCAACCAGTTTTTTTTCTTTAAGGTCCTAAAAAAAATTTAAAATAAAAATAAACTACTCTTTCATCTTTTTTTTACTCTACAACCCGCAGTTTTCATGTTGTGACTTGTTTTTTGTTTTACTAAAAAAAATCCCGCTTAAATTAGACTCTCGGTACTCATTGGTCGATCAACCTCTCAATCACCGCCCACATGGGGGCACGTCACAGAAATGGTGTAATCTGATACGTCGTTGGTTTCCGTTCTGACGAAATGTAGTCCAAAAGAATGCTCTAGATCGTAGGTTTAAGCGAAGACACGCCCGCACAAAAACTACTACTCCCAGAATGCATTGCGCGAATTATTTAAGCATGGCCAATAAGAAATCGCTGGACTGAACCTGAAAGAGGCTCGAATAGATTAACAGGGAGAGAGGAAGAGGGAGAGAGAGAGAGAGAGAGAGAGAGAGAGAGAGAGAGAGAGAGAGAGAGAGAGAACAATAGCGACAAGCGTGTCGAGATTTTTTTTTCTTCATTTTGTCCTGCGGTGTATAACAATTTTTAATATGGTTATCAGATATAAAAACTGGCCATGAGTGGAACATTAAAACATAGTTTGCACACGCAGTTCCACGTCCTGGTACAGAAGATCGCTTGTATTAATACATTTAGGTGGTAATCCTGATGCTTTAAGCACTTTAGTGCTACAGTTACGCCTCCTTGACACCATCCCCAACGCGTTCCATGCCAACGTTTTGTACGCTCACACCAACACCATAACCGCTAGTGAGTCAGATGAATAAATCTAACAACTGTGCATGATTACACAGCCCACCATCTCCTCACCAACGAGAGAGGAATTAAAGTCAGAATCTTCAACAAAACCAAGCGAATCGAATCTCCAGATCTGCAAATGATCGGCGGAGAAGATCCGACAGCTGGAAATAAAGGCGCATCGTAAAAAAAAAAAAAAAAAAAAAATTCATCAGAAAATATGCTTTCACTTTCCACCATCCACAACTTTGCGCTTCGATTTTTTTTCTTCCTTCCACTACAAGGGACGAACTTTGAAATCCGTTTGGGGGACCAAACCTCCATTCTGCGTTGAACTGTTTGCGCTCTTAACGCTTATGTGAACTGATACCATGAACAGCGCCAATAATGAGACACGGGGTTATGATCATATGCATGTAATAATTTTGTTCTTTTTGAGATGTAATGTCACGTCCATGGAAAGGTCTCCGAAGCGCCACATCTGTAGCGCAAATTTACCCCGACAGGTAGGCAGCTTTAATCGGAATTATATAATAGCGATATCTTGGAGGGGGGGGGGTCGGTTATGTATATTATCATATCAAACTCTTAAATGCTATAATCTCAACTTTACTGAAATGCGTCATGCAGGATGCATACATTAAAAAAAATCCCTAAACGCGCAAATCCGAGCCAGATTATTTATAAAAAGCGCGCAGACGAGACAAATGGCTAAAAATGTATTGATGTGTAAAAAACGCAAGGATGAAATAAACAGGTAAAGATCGTAAGGTGGCCAAGCAAAGTGCCTTACTGGTCATGTGGCATCATTGATTATTGAGAAGGAGACACGAGGGATTGAGCGCTAGGGAACTTGTCATATGGGAGCGCAGGCGAGATTAACGCTTTAATATATTAAGCCGTTCGACCGGCGATCAATAACGAAGAGGAGCTAAAACACTTCACTTATTCAAACGGAAGTTGATGGTGTGATATGAAAGGTTGAAAGGTACTTTTCAAAAAAAAAAAAAAAAAAAAAAAAAAAAAAGGAGGAACCGAAATGTTGATGTAACAAAAGACTCAATTAGGATAATGCAAGATATCAGGGCTGGAAAATATATTTCTTAAAGTAAGCCCAACTTTAGAGCGCATCTCTTATCACTACTTCCTTTAGATGAACGAGTTTGTAAGGAAATAGAACGTATAATCATCATAAAAGCAAAAAACAATCAAACGGGTATATTCTCTTATTTGAACACTTCTAAAGAAAATCCCAGATCTTATTGCAGCTATCATTATAATAATAATAATAATAATAATCCTATAATAAAATAATTAAGTGGGTTAGTCTATAGATCCTTCTGTCATTTTACCTTGGCGGAGATTTCCGAGCTGGTATCGACTTTTGTGTCAGCCATTTCTGTCCTAATGTGAAAATGTGATCCGGTCAAGGAGTAAAATAATAGAAAGGGTTTTCCAAAACCCGCTTCGGAAAAAAAAACGAAGGTTTAGTTGGTGCCTGTGGCGAAACTCCTCCGCCAGCGGACGGTTTAATATAGACAATTGGGCGGAGCCTGAAGACGGTGGCGTCAAAAGGTGGGTAGGGCATTGTACGGCGGCACCGCGGCATGGGTGGGATCAAATAGCGAGCGCTGCTTACTGATTGGTTGAAATGACAAGACGTCTAAAGCCCATGTGTTTAATTCGCTAGACTGGAACAATGGACAGTATTTTTACAGCGCCCACAAATCAACCTTTCTGGGTCACTTATGTACTTATAGTAACTGTATTGCCGCTCTCCTGACTGGTTGGGATACGTATATTAGGCTTAGATGAGCTTCCCACCTCAACATCAACAAGAAAACTGCGTTAGATCTGCGCAACATTTATTTGTTTGTGTGTGTGTGTGTGTGTGTGTGTGTGTGTGTGTGTGTGTGTGGTAGAAGGTTGACCTACAGCCATAGAAGTCATTCTAGTGTATACAATTGCGCAATAAAACTTAAAATAATTTAAGATAACACATAATTATTCTATTTGTTTTAATAATTGAAGGTTTAAGATAAAACATAATTATTTGTTTTTATACTTGTAACAATCCTATGAAAGTGATTCATTAGGATTAATTTATCCAGCACAGTGAATAACGTGTGCATCAAACAGTGACAGATTGTACATGTGATTGTACAGACATGTACATGTGATTGTACAGATGTGCATAATTATTTAAAAGCGGGATAATAAACAAGGTCGTTAAAAATAAAAGCAGAACGTTGCGGTATTTTTGCTTAAGTAAACCCGCCCCTTTTTGATTGACGTTTATTGTCCCCGCCCTTTTACCGAAATCTGTTAACTGATTGCAACTATTTCACGTTGACATAAAGAAACTGATCCTAGAACAGACATTTTTATTACAGCCAGACACCGAATGTCTGTGGCTGAGATAAAGCAGATCCAATAACGTTATAGAAATAAACATTGTGCAGTGATGGTTTTTTTCTCAAATGAAAGACAAAACGAATAGCATAAAGAATAAGTCGTTGAATTATATTTTTATATAATATAACTCCGTTTTGTCTGAAACCATCGTCCCTGTCCGTGGTTCGAATAATAGTTGCAACAACCAACATGGACGACTAGACGCCTCGTAAGTTAAAGAAACCAGAAACAAATTCAAAGTACGAACTTCCTCTTTTCGTTTTATGGACATGTTTTCATTTTTACCTCACGCTGTATTAAATATACACAAGTCAATGCAAGAGACACGAATAAAAGAATAAGAAAAATAAGGCTAAAATAGTTCCTCACCAAGATGGCGGATTAACGGCTCCGTATGGCGTCTTGAAGTCTTCTGATTGGACGATGCAGGGAACGAACGCAAACTTGACGCTTTGCGAAAGATGATTGGATGAAAACAATGTCAATCATTTGAGAATCCCGCGCCGAAGGTTTGCAGAAAATGTGGTGTAATTCCTGTATGGAATTGGACTTGATCTGCAAACCTGGCAAAGAATTACATTCTATTCATTCATCTTCTTACCCGCTTATTCCCTAATTCGGGGTCACGGATGTCTGGACTGGGAAGTGGTAGCCTAGTAGTTAAGGTGTTGGACTAATACCGGGGTTCGAATCCCACCTCCACCAAGCAATGTAGGCTTTTGAGCAAGGCCCTTAAACCCACAATTGCTCAGACCAAATGTAAGTCGCTCTGGATAAGAGCGTCTGTCAAATACCAAACTGAAACTGTAACTGTTGGTGTCTATCCCAGCGCACATAGGGCGTGAGGCAGGGGTACACCCTGTCCATCGCAGGGGTACAGCCAGTTCATCGCAGGGCTACATATAGATGTGATGTGATTAGATTAGATTAGATTAGATTTGTTTCTATTCCCTTTGGTGTGTTTCACTAATGTACAATTCCACTAGTGTCTGGATTAATAAAAGATCATTATTAAGGTTTGAATATAAAAAAATATTTATCATTTTTAACCTTAAGCTCAGTTGTAAATCGCTCTAGTGCTGTTTTGACAAATGCTGTTAATGTAAATGGGGTTACAGGGGTTTTCTCAGTGCGTGAGGCAAGGCCATACCCTGGACAGTTCACAAGTCCATCGACAAATATAGACAAACAACTACTCACACACACATTCACTTCTATGGGCAATTTAGGGTTACCAATCAACCTAATATACATGCTTTCCGACATTGGAAGAAAACCAGTGTACCTGGAAGAAACCAACGCAAACTTTTGGTTTTGTAGATTTTACGCTTTTAAACAGAAAAACATTACTGCTCCAAATGATTGTTTCTAGAGTAACTTGCTTGAAGGTTTTTTCAGTAATCTGTGGCTTTGTCACATCACCATGAATTATGTATCATTTGTAGGATTTGAGAGGACTCAAGAAGCTCCCATATTCCATACCCAGGCAAGAGGTCTCCCCACGCTTCCAGGTACTCCAGTTTCTCTCACAGCCCAAAAACATGTACATTAGTTTGAATGATCCTTCCAAGTTGCCCATCGGACTGAGTGTGTGAGAGGTTTGTCTTCTGTGTGGCAATGGACTATTGACCTGTCCAGGGTGTACCCTGCCTTTTGCCATCTGTGTGCTGGGATAGTCTTCATGTGACCTCATGTGATAGATCTCATGTGACCCCAAAAGATGAATGAATGAATCTTAGAGAGCAATATATCATCAGCCCTATTGATTAAACTGTAATGACATTGATAATGGCAGAGGGTAGCAGTCTAGAGTTTAACCCTGTGTTTGGGTTCTTATCTGTGACTTACCCGTTCTTGTACTATACACATTGTTTCCTCCTGGTCATCTGCTCCTCATAAATTTTGATCAATTACTGGTATGTGTGCTTATGGTGGTGTTTGATACATTGGCATCTTATTCTAGTTGTAATTCTATGCGTGTATGGATTTACTCTGGGTACTCAAGTTTTCTCTCACAGTCCAAAAACATGTATGTTAGGTTAATGGTTCTGTCCAAATTGCCCGTATTTGCCTAAAGTTATTGTAAGTGTGTGTGACCCTGTGACGGACTGATTGCCTGGTCAGGGTGTACCATCCTTTCAGAGACAACTGGGATAGGTTCCATCAGCCCCTCGTGACATAGGGTATAGAAAAAGAGTAAATGAATGAATAAATAAGGGCAGCGCGGTGGCGTAGTGGTTAGCACGGTTGCCTCACAACAAGAAGGTCCTGGGTTCGATTCCTGGGCCGGGGATCTTTCTGTGCAGAGTTTGCATGTTCTCTCCGCTCTTGCGTGGGTTTTCTCCGGGTACTCCACTTTCTTCCCACCGTCCAAAAACATGCAGATTAGGTCGTTGGGGGATTCTAAATTGTCCATAGTACTGGATGCGTTGTTTGTCTATGTGTATCCCTGCGATGGACTGGCAGCCTGCCCAGGGTGTACCCCTACCCCTTTGCCCTATGTGAGCTGGGATAGGCACCAGCAGACTCCCCTGACCCCGAATTAGGGAATAAGCAGGTAAGAAGATGAATGAATGAGTAAATAGGTTAGTGATATATTTAATGACTGCATTCAGTTCCTATATTAAGAGAACTCCCACACGCTGTAGCATTGGCACGGAAAGCCAAACATTTACTTCTTAACATCTGCAATATATTTATAATTTAAAAAGTATTAACCTATATATTTTTACATTTATCAGGGCAGAAGAATAGAATAAAAAACTAGTGGCTGCCCTCTACTGAAATAATAGGAACATACACACAGCATTTTTCTCTTCTTTATCTCTTGCTTTTTTTTTTTACTTTCAGCTTTGTCTGGTTTTAAAGTCGTACCATGAGAGGGCAGTATCCAGGGTCCGACTGCTACTACAAGGACTATTTTAAGTTTCAATAATAGCCCTGCTGGAAATCCCCCTGCCTTGCTGATGTCTGGTACGATATGTCACGTGATTTTAACCAGTCCCAGAAGCCAGAGTTCTGATGAACCTTGGATACCCAGCTGCTCCTGCCCTCTACCTCTGAGACACTCTTATTACTACTGAGTAGGACCAGACTCTCAGGAGGAACAAAAAGAGCCAGCATTTACCAGTAGTCAGGCATTTCTCCTACATTAAGTAGGAGTATATAACTAGTAACTGTTTGTAGTAATAATAACTAGTGTGTTTAAAAGGATTAGTTCCTTTTTTTTACATTTATTTTGTATTTTAAATGTAATTATTTGATTTTGATAAATGTAATGGACTTATAAAGGAAAAGTAATCAGAGAAAGTGAAAAGATTTAAAGATATATAGTAAATCGTGTACTGCGATTAACTATATATAAGTGATAGCATAAGAATGTTATTATAAGTTATAATAATGATAATAATAATAGTAATAGGGCAGCGCGGTGGCGTAGTGGTTAGCACGGTCGCCTCACAACAAGAAGGTCCCGGGTTCGAATCCCGGGCCAGGATCTTTCTGTGCAGAGTTTGCATGTTCTCCCCGCGCTTGCGTTGGTTTCCTCCGGGTACTCTGGTTTCCTCCCACAGTCAAAAAACATGCAGATGAGGTGGATTGGTGATTGTGAATTTGTGTGTGAATGGTTGTTTGTCTATGTGTTGTCCTGCGAAAGACTGGCGATCCGTCCAGGGTGTACCCCCACCTCTTGCCCTTTGTGTGCTGGGATAGGCGCAGCAGACCCCCGTGACCCCGGATTCGTGAATAAGCGGGTAAGAAGATGAATAATAATAATTTGTATTAGTTAGCCAAAACTTTTAGTGAATATCTTTTATATCTGTCATCTGTGGCTTGGATGATATATCTGATTTCTTGCATGCACATGTTCATCTGGTCCGGGTTTAGAAACAGAGGGCGGCAGTAGGAAAAAAAACCTATTGTGTAATACTATATAGGTACAATACGAAGACAATATTATGGGCATGTTTATTTTTAGCATTCAAAACCACATGATTCCAGCACTAAATGTCAGCAGCATCCGTGTTTGGATCCCAGCTTCCTCCGAATCAAATGTGCTTAATGGTCAACATTTGCAGGCTTTGCAATGGATAACATAAAAGTTTCCAGGATTATTTTTCTCCCCCTGTTTCCCCTTCACACTTTTCCAAAGTAACAGCACTGCCAAGCCTCAGCCCCGCTGCCTCTTATCCCTTTCTCATTTTTCATTTTTATTTAAATATAGACTTCATTCTTTCTGCAGCTGCTCCCACAGTTTTCCCACAGCTGGGAGAGCAGCAGAAACGCCGTTCTTTAAACCTGGGGTAGGCTTGTTCAGGCAGGGTGCACACTATTCCTGCCTCTCTTACCCACACAAACAAACAAAGCCACGTATCTGAGAATAGACCAGTGCATCAGGGATGAGCCATAGAACATTGTTGTAGTTAATAAGCGATGCAGTGGTGCCGTAGTTAGCATGGTCGCCTCACAACAAGAAGGTCTCGGGTTTGATTCCCGGGCCGGGAATCTTTCTGTGCGGAGGTTGCATGTTCTCCCTGCGCTTGCATGGGTTTTCTCCGGGTACTCCAGTTTCCTCCCACCGTCCAAAAGCATGTACATTAGGTTGAGTAGTGATTCTAAATTGCCCATAGGCGTGTGTGTTTATGGTTGTTTGTGTAGCCCTATGTCCAGGGTGTACCCCTGCCTCTCGCCCTATGTCCGCTGGGATAGACTCCAGCAAACCCCCATGACCCAAAATTAGGAAATAAGTGGGTAACAAGATGAATGATTGAATAAATGTATTTTGAAGTTGATATCGATTTTACATATTAAAACCAAAGACAGGCCTTTTCTAAAATGTATAGTGCATATAGGCATTAAGTTGTGCTTTTATGGACTACTACTAAAGGTTTACAGCTTTAGTGACTCTATTATATATGTCAAAATTTTGGATCAAAGAAACATTTGCTGTGAAGCTTGTAAGGAAATTGCCAAAGCCAAAATGAGGCCTTAGTGTGATGTGCAACTGCTTCCTGTGTATTGGTGCATGTTAGCAGCAGCTACTGCAGGTCATGGAAAGCCGGTAGACTTTACCACATGAGCCAATATTGCATGTAAACATAAAATTAATGCTATCACTGATATCGGTGTATCTACTTTTCCCATATTATATATATGTGATGTATAGCCCACAGTTGTATATACTAAGGGTTCTGCTTTAGGGATTGGGGAGTTAGAACCATTCTTAGGGTCCATGCCTTTTGGAGGTTCCCAGAGAACACTTTTAGGAGCAATAATAATACAAGCAGTAATGTAATCTAACACTTCTAGATGTTTAATATAAGGTGATAGATTTGTTGTTGAGCAGTTCTGTTCTGTTAAATCATGTGTTTTATTTCATTTGGTTAATCCCACATTGAAAAATGCTGGTTCCATAAAATTATTTATTGTCCAGAGCTCCTCCTAAACCAGCAAGAACCAACCATATTTCGAGTTCAAGTGTCTAGATGGTGCTGTTGAGCGGTGAGAGCTGCAGAAATAACAAAACTGCAGACCTCACAGATTCAGCTCACATTCAGAGGTGACAGGTTCTGACAGCTCGCAAGTTCTCATCAGGTGTGACAGGACTAAATGATCAGGACTACACTGATTTTTGGGTAAGTTCGTTTTCATATGCACATTGTGCTTAGCTTAAGATGGAGTCCTGGTCCTTTCCCATTTCATACCATTATAGAAAAATAAATTGATTTCATATGCTGAATAATAATAATAATTCTAATTATTATAATTATTATTATTCATTCATTCATCTTCTTACCGGCTTACTCTCTCACGGGATTCTGCTGGTGCCTATCCCAGCACACATAGGGCAAGAGGCAGGGGTAAACCCTGGACGGGTCGCCAGTCCATCGCAGGGCCACACATAGACAAACAACCAATCACATACATTCACTCCTATGGACAATTTAGAATCACTAATCGACCTAATCTGCATGTTTTTGGACTGGAAACCGGAGTACACGGAAGAAACCTACGCGGGAAGAACATGCAAGCTCCACACAGAAAGACTCCCGGCCAGGAAATCGAACCTGGGACCTTGTTGTGAGGCAACCGTGCTAAACACTACGCCACCGCACCACCTTATTATTATTATTATGAGCATATTGTGTTACATTTATAAATGGATGTATTACAGGTGACAATATTATCTCTATTATAATAAAACCTCTTTATAAATGTCACATGGTGTCAAAGTGGATAAATGGTAGTGATGGAATGTTTTATAGCTCCACAAGATATAACATTTGATCCTTATGTGTCTAATAGACTTCAAGTGGAGCAGAAAAGCTTTGTTACTGGTGTATCTTGTATTGTTTGGATAAAAGTACAAGTAAAAGATGAGCTATAGAATCCAAGCATCTTTGTCCTCACAACACCAAAACCAAAATACTAACAGGTAATATTACAGCTGGCAATATTAATACCCAGTTTTCTGTCCCCTTTAGGACATCGAATCATTCTAGCTTCAGAAAAGACACAGACTTGATGATCTTTATAGCTGGACATGTTAAGACATTCTGCGGTAGATGGCTACCGCCCAATGCACACACACACACACACACACACACACACACACACACACACACACGATCTTAATTTAAGATTAAGATAAAAATTCAATTGAAATATTTTTTCTGTAGTGATTTGAATGCCATGATGGTAGCTACTGTGAATCTGGCTAAATGTATTTTGATATTTGTAAGCCTAACCCAGCTTACATAGGGCAAGAGGCAGGGGTACACCCTGAATGGGTCATCAGTCTATCGCAGTTATTACAAAATTTAAAAAGTTATATTTTTCCCTTTTTACTGCTTTACTTTTCCACAGCTCCTCACAGTAGAATGGTTTGGGAATGTCATCACATTATAATTCATTCATTCATTCATTCATTCATCTTTTTACCCGCTTATTCCCTATTTCGGGGTCACAGGGGTTTGCTGGAACCAATCCCGGCGCACAATGGGCGAGAGGCAAGGGTTGAATTTCTTATTATTGGTTAAAAAACATAATGTTGTTAGTTCCCAACACTTTTACTCCATCATGAAATCATTCCCAAATTTTAATGTCAATTTTAATAGAATAAGGAGTGTTATGACTCTACAGTTTAGTATATTTCTAGTCTGTCAGGGTGTCAGTGATATTTGAATATGCTGGCTATGATGCTATAATCTAAGATTCTTCAGCCGGGTAACAGCTATTATATGTAATTTTATAGTTTTTATGAAAACCAGTTTTCTATTTGATGGTCAAACTATAGTAATCATCCATTCATCCATCCATTCATCCAGCATCGTCTACACCTGCTTATTCCTAATTAGGGGATCTGCTGGAGTTTATCCCAGCAGTCATTGGGTGAAAGGCAGTGGTACAACCTGGACACGTTTCCAGTTGACATACAGACAATCAACCACACACTAACTCCTATGAGATATTTACAATCACGTCATCATTGGACCAGTTTTTGAACTGTCTGAGAAAACCAGAGTACATAAAGTAAAACATGCAGACTCCACAAAAAAAGCCCATTGCCAGTAGTTCATTCATTATTCCCCAGCTCAGGGTCACAGGGGTTTGCTGGAGCTTATCGCAGCACACACAGGGCGAGAGGCAGGGGTCCACCCTGGACAGGCTGCCAGTCCATCGCAGGGCCACACATAGATGAACAACCACTCACACATATTCACTCCTATGGGAAATTTAGACTCACCAATCAACCAAATGTATATGTTTTTGAACTGTAGGCGGAAACCAGAGTACCTGGAGGAAACCCACGTAAGTGTGAGGAGAACATGCAAACTGTACACAGAAAGATACCCAGGACCTTCTTCTTGTGAGGCGACACTGCACTGCCCAACATTCATTCATTCATCTTCTTACCTGTGTATTCCCTAATTCTGGGTCTGCTGGAGCCAATCCCAGCGCAAATAGGGTGAGAGGCAGAGGTACACCCTGCACAGGTTGCCAGTCCATCACAGGGCCACACATAGATGAACAACACATCCATCCTATGGGCAATTTAGAATCACCAATCGACATAATGTACATGTTTTTGAACTCTGCTCTTGTGTGGGTTTCCTCCGGGTACTCTGGTTTCCTCCCACAGTTCAAAAACAAGTACATTACGTTGATTGGTGAATCTAAAATTGTCCATAGAAGTGAATGTGTGTGATTGATTGTTTGTCTATGTGTGGCCCTGCGATGGATTGGTGACCCATCCAGGGTGTACCCCCGTCACTCGCCCTATGTGCGCTGAGATAGGCTACCAGCAGACTCCTGTGACCCCGAATTAGGGAATAAGCGTATAAGAAGATGAATGAATGATACAGCAAAAAATAGTACAGATATGTAAACATCATTATTTTTAACCAGTATATCCAGATACCTTTTCTCATCCTTTTTTCAACCAGGATTTTATAAAAGCAGTTGCTCGCAGATAAGTGAATAAGGAAGTATGTAAATGGGAGGAAGATTTATACAACGAATATCGAGACATAGCAGGAAGCTGTTTAATGTATGAGTTCCACTTTTACGTTTCAGTATAAGATATTGCTCTGTAGCAACAATTAAACCTAGAAATATACTTTCACTATTTTTGAAAGTGTGTGTACATCTCCAGAGTTGAAAATAATAGTGCTTGTATATTATTCCCCATAGAAACCGAAAAAGAACCCTTGTCTTTCTTCTGTTTTTTTTTTTTTTAAACTAAACACACAAGCAGAAACAACGACATTGGGTGCATCATGTTACTGATTTATTTATGAATTTGCTTTGTGGAGAGGAAATACATTCTAATTTGAAAGGTAATAGAGACCCCACCTTCCGGGAATTAGTTTAAGGTCCCTGTTTATAGACTTGCCTTTCGAACTGAAGACAAGTGGACATGTGCATTGATTATGGCACTCGTTTTATTTTTTTTTTTGTTTTACGGTGAGGGGTATACATTAATAGAATATATCTTATGTAACCTTATATAAATATGTAATAAACATTTGATGACGATTCATGGGCGGAGCCTCAATCCATCTTTGATAAAATGGCCGTCTGATAAGATCAGTCAGGAGAGAGGTGATGGCCCACATCTGAGTATCAGGAATGAGTAGAAAGATTCACAACGTACGAAAAGGCAGGGGGCGTGAAATGTACCATTTGTTCTGGGCACAGTCTGGACACAGAATCAACAATTGTCACAGGTCTGCTGGTGCCTATCGCAGCACACATAGGGTGAGAGGCAGGGGTACACCCTGGACAGGTCGCCAGTCCATTGCAGAGCTCCATGTTTTATAGGTTTATGTGTTTTCCTCTGTATAGTTATATAAGATCTATATTGTTTTAAAGCTTGTATCTGTGTATAAAATTCTTTTAAAGGACAAAGTACGTTCTAATTTCTTCTGTAAACAAATTTTTGTTAAAATCTTTTTGGACTGACCAATGACATGGCATCTCACAATTACAGTGTCATTTACACCCAAGTCACAACATCTATCTATCTATCTGTCATTTGGGTGAACTGTTTGTATTTATTTGTGTGTTTAGCAGCAATGTTACTATGATATTATATACACCTTTTATATACACCAGCTGTGTGTTATCACATGGTTCTGCTTTTAACCTTGCAGTCATGTGATGTGTGTACTGACAACGCTGTTATCTGGTGACCTTGATAATGAGGTGACTGCCTGACAAACGATTACCATTTACCTTGCAAAAGGATCTTTTGGGTACCCAAAGAATTATGCTGTGCTTGTCAGAAACAAGCCAAGATCTCAATGCCTTGTCAGGCTTTTCGAACTGGCTGTGAATGCTTTGCTTACTGAAAGATATTATTTTAGTTTATACAAGAATGGAACTTTGATATTAAACATTAATAATGGACATTTTAATCTTCTCCAGTTGCAATGATAAAACCTGCCTGTGATGGCAGAGAATATTACATCATGATATCCCATTTCTAGTCCTAATGATGGCATAATGAATCTCACGGGTGATGATGATGATGATGATGATGATGATGATGATGAGTTAGAGAAATGATGCTGAGTGCTGCCACGGTAAAACTTAGATTTATGGCATTTTGGCAGACACCCTTATCCAAGGCAATTTACATTTGACTTTTTTATCAAATGTAAGTGTTAAGGGTTGGCTGACTACATTGCTGTAAATTGTAGAACTAGTTAAGTATAAAATAACTAGATCTTCCAATTAGCAGTCCAACACCTTAACCACTTCCCCCATGTGCTACCACTTCCCTCATGTATGCCTGATGATTGCATCATGAGAGCATTAGTGTGTTTCTCTAACACTGGATGTTGCTAATAATTACTGAATGTGTTTCCTTGCTTTTTAACATGAGCGGTCAGTGATGTAGGCAAACCAAACAATCCACTTCATTCCACCATTTCGATAATACGTTACTTAATAATAGCGATAATAGTAACACACTCCTCCATAGTCATTTAAGTTTAGCCCGTATGTTTAGAAAATATTTAGGAAAGGATATATATTATAATTTGAAAGGGGTTCCAAACTGGTGTTCCCACATGGGAACATTGTTGGTGCGCTTCGGATAGCACTCTAGATTATTGCTTATCCGCATCAGAAGCTGGAGCTTGGCTGCAAAGCCTCCGGGAGCCTCGGCACACCTTTTAAATAAACACATCCCCTCCGAGGGTAATGGATTAGCTTCAGCCTACATAATCCTTTTTTTTCCTTATTCCCACCGCCATCACCTGCCTGACATCTCAACTTGCCCATGCTACGCTTACAAAATGTAGGGGGGGAAAGAAAGTAGCACATTCACACATACTATTGACACTATTATCAATTATTCAGTTAAAAAGTAAGTGAATGTAGTTGAATTGCACATACTGTATAAGCAAACTGGACATACACTATATAGACAAAAGTATTGGGACACAATAGAAATTTGTATTTTTAGAATAATATCCAGCAGCACGGTGGCGTAGTGGATAGCACAGATGCTTCACAACAAGAAGGTCCTGGGTTCTTTCTGGGCGGAGTTTGCATGTTCTCCCCACGAGTGTTTTCTCTGGATTCTTTGGTTTCCTCCCACAGTCCAAAAACATGGAGATTAGGTCAATTGGTGATTGTAAATTGTCCATAAGAGTGGATGTGTGTGTGAATAATTGTTTGTCTATCTGTTGTCCTGAGACGGACTGGCGACCCGTCCAGGGTGTACCCCCGCCTCATAGCAATGAATATTTAGACCTTGCAGTAGAGAAGGACAGGATTGTTCAATGTTCCTGTCCTTTTGATTCGCTCTGGGTGAACTGGCACGTGTTATTCATGCATCATTCAGTCTGGGGTAAGTGTTCAGTGAGGCAATTGTAGAAAAATGACGATGATGTAAGGCAGGGCAGCGTGCTGTAGGTGGTCTCAGCAAGAGCACATTGCACAAGGCACAGATAAAGGTGCTTTGTTTAAACCACTTCTTCTCCACTGTCTCCGAATTGTTCCTTTGCCATAACGTTGGCTTATTCTGCGCAAAACCGAATTGCTCTTTGTGGATGTGATCTAAGAGATGTGAAAAAGAGCATATATCTTTTTTGTTCAATAAAGAAAATGGAAAAATAACTCATCATTTTTTGCAAGGAAACAAAAGACCAGATTTGTGTTTTAAAGATCCTCTTGGTACTCCGGTTTCCTCCCACAGTCCAAAAACACGTACATTAGGTTGATTGGTAATTCTAAATTGCCCAGAGGAGTGAATGTGTGTGTGAGTGGTTGTTCATCTATGTGTGGCCTTGCGATGGATAGGCACCCTGTCCGCGGTGTACCCCTGCATCTTGCCCTATGTGTGCTGGGATAGGCTTCAGCAAACCTCAGTGACCCTGAATTAGGGAATAAGCAGGCAAGAAGATGAATGGGGGAAGGGGTAGCTTAGTGGTTAAGGCATTGGACTGATAACAGAAAGACCGAAGTTTGATTTCCAGCTCTGCCAAGCAATCAATGTAGTCCCCTAAGCAAGGCCCTTGGCCCTCAATTGTTCAGTTGTACAAAAAAAATGATAACATGTTAGTCACTCTGGATAAGAGTATCTGAAGTTGTAGAATAAACATTTTTCTTCTGTGCTGTTCAGGTTTTTTTCTGAACGGATGCTTATAAACAGCACCTGGATTTAACTAAGTAAATCAGTAAAAGTCTCTTATTGGATAAGAACCATGTTGGAAGGCACATCCTGTCGACATCCTGTGGTAGTGGAAAAGATCATCTGTTACAGAAGGGGCAAATTATTGGCATGCATCAAGCAAAGAAAACATCTAAGGAGATTGCTGAAATCATCTATGAGGATGAAATGTGGTCGGGAAAAAACTTGAATAATCGTAATTAACAATCATTTAAAACATTTTTGTTTAAAGTGTTCACAAAAATGGTAAAAGTCACAGCTTCAATAGTAAACGTAAGAGACACACACACACACACACACACACACACACACACACACACACACACACACACACACACACACACAAAATACAAAGGGGATACAAAAGCTTAAACTTAACAGCTTTGAAAGCCAAAACCACTTATCAGTGAGGCTAATTAGAAAACATGGGCTTCACTGCTAAGGAGCATAAAGACTCTGGAGCAATGGAAGGTCATGTGGTCTGGTGGTTCCAGATTTGTCCTGATACAAAATTTTGGTGCATCATGTTAAGAAAATGATTAGTTCTACTGTACAAAGTCTTGTGGAGGCAGGGCTATAATCAGGGGTTGTTCAGGTACAGCCACGGTAAAGCCCGAAAGAAAGCCATTTTATTTTGTCACACACATGATTATACAGTATAACATATAGTAAAATGTCTTTCTTCACATATCCCATCTTAGTAAGTTGGGGGTCAGAACGCAGGGTCAGCTATTGTACAGAGCCCCGGAGCAGGAAGGGTTAACGGTCTTGCTCAAGGATCCAACAGTGGCGGACTTGAGCCCAGGTCTTCCTTGGCGGTGGTGGGGCTTGAACAATCAACAACTCAACACCTTAAACATTTGAGCCACCACTGCCCCAAAGAATGAGGTCAGCTGATTACCTTCATATATTAAATTACAAGATTATTTCATGGACAACATTTTTCTTCTCTGATGGCACGAGCATGTTTCAAGATGGCAATTCAACTGGCTCAAATTGGGAAAGAGTGTTTCAAGGGACATCAGACATGGAATCTAGAACCCTATTTAAAATCTTTGATATATGCTGGAGAATCTTTGGTATATGCTGTCATCATCCGACAAAATATAATAGTATGTGACTTTAAAATTTGAAATAGGAATTAATATAGCTTAAACACTATATGTATAGTATTATTAGCAAATATACACAAAATACGTTTATTTAATAGAAAATTATGCATATACTGAGTTTATTAGATACATTTTATACAGTATTGATGGTCTGCTGCTATGCATATTTTGTCAAACCTGCTCCACTACAATGAAAAGAGGCCAGAATTACTTTTAGAATTAGAATTAATTTTTCAGATTATAAGGAGCACTTTAATTTTCTCAGAAATCGACAGTGTGCCTTATAATTCGGTGTATTAAATCTAGTTGTGCTTGCTAACCACCAAACGGATTTTATGTGGTACAAGGTGCTCAAAAATCTGTCTAAATAAATTTGTAAGCTACGGAGCCACATGGCTTGATGGATTGTCTGCGCATTACGGATACCGTAGTCAGGGGTCTCGTGACTGCTTAATGAACCTTACCTTATAATCCGGTGCACCTTATAGTCCCGAAAATACGGTAATCAGATATTTATTATCTAGGCAGAGTGATAGCAGTGTGTGTGTGTGTGTGTGTGTGTGTGTGTGTGTGTGTGTGTGTGTGTGTGTGTGTGTGTGTGTGTGTG
>JAOTRA010000012.1:9507399-9521013 GCA_026260255.1 Pseudolaguvia tuberculata | reverse complement strand
TGTGTGTGTGTGTGTGTGTGTGTGTGTGTGTGTGTGTGTGTGTGTGTGTGTGTGTGTGTGTGTTTGTGTTTGTGTGTTTGTGTGTGTGTGTGCAGGTGAGAAACAGTGTTCAGGGGAAATAAGCACTGGCAAAAGGTTTTTATGGTGGATTTATTTATCAGCTGTTACAAAATATGATTTTTTAAGAAAGCTGGTAGACGTTTATGGAAGACAGCATGTATTATGGATGTGCTTTAGGCGAGAATACACATAATCCACATTATCATAAAAAAACACTACTATTTTTGCCTTTGGTTGAGCCTTTAACTCTCATGAACACGTGGACAATTTTTCTAGCTAAAAGACTTGGAGTCGGATCAAAGCTTATGTTTGTTACTCATTTTCAGGACCATGGTTATAAGAGGCATGTACAGAATTATAACACACCTTCGTTGATCTAAGCTTGGTTAACCATCTCATTTTGTTGGACTAGCAAAGCAATTGAAAAGTGTTTATATATTCCAAAAGACTATTAATAGATAGAACGCTTTGTTCCAACCACGATCTATAGATGATCGTCTCCATGGTCCTGGCTTGGTATGCAGGATTTCACACCTTTTTCTATAGCATATCTGTGTATGTGAAATTCTGCATTTATCATGGATTGTTGGAGGCGTATTTATGATACATATAATTACACAATACCAGGAGCTGGAGGTGGCAGAAGATGTTGAGATTTTCATTGGGAGTGACGAGGATGGACAGGATAAGATATGAGTTTATTAGAGGGAAGGTGCATGTAAGATTTTTTGGAGACAAGGTGAGGGAGGACAGGTTGAGATGGTTTGGGCATGTGCAGAGGAAGGACATGCAGTATATTGGTAGGAAAATGCTGAGGATGGAGGTGCCGGGCAGGAGGAAAAGAGGAAGACCAAAGAGCAGGTTTATGGATGTGGTTGTTACGAGATTATAGATACAAACAGGAGTCAGATGTTACGGAACACATTTAATTATAGGTAAGTACAAAACTTTATAATTAAACAAAAACACACAAAACGAAACCGCGCAGCTACGCTGCTCTAAAGAAAAACGGTACCTATCTTCGTGGGATTCAAACTAGGAGACAGACTCTTAGAACAGACGAGGAATCGAACATAGACAGATTCTGAGAAACGGCAAACATTTATCCACATAGCAAACATAATAATCCGCACCATCGTAAGGATGGCGCTCACCTTAAAGAACTCACCATCACCCGGCTGATTGATCGAATCCCTAATCAGCAGGTGATGGTGGTTTGTGATGAGGTGGGGGTAGGGCGTGACAGTGGTGAAGGAAGATATGCAGGTAGTTGAAGTGAAAGAAGCAGATGTAGAGGACAGGGTAGTGTGGAGAAGAGTGCAATCCACGATGGCAACCCCTAACGGGAACAGCCGAAAGGATAGGAAAGAAAGAAAGAAAGAAAGAAAGAAAGAAAGAAAGAAAGAAAGAAAGAAAGAAAGAAATTTCTTTATCTTTTATAGCATAATCTATTTTTGTCTATTTGAGGCAGCATGGTGGCTTTAGTGGTTAACACTGGCCTGGTTTCGATTCCCAGACAAGGTGTGTGGACTTTGTGTGTGGAATTCTTTTGCTTAAGTGGGTTTACTGAAGGTACTCCAGTTTCCTCCAACAGTCCAAAAACCATGTATGTTAATTGGTCATTCTAAATTGCACATAGGAGTGAGTGTGTGTGTGGCCATGTGACTGGTGATCTATCTAGGGTGTTCACTCTTTCAGAGAGCAGGTATAGGCTATAGCCTAGTAATTAGGGAATAAGCAGATATAGAAGATGAATGAATGAATGAATGAATGAATGAATGAATGAATGAATGAATGAATGAATGAATTGTGAAAGATTCTTCATGTGAATGACCCAAAAATGTTGCTAAAGTATTTCATAAATAAATATATATATCCATGTAACAACTACAGTAACAGCATAACATACTTGGAAAATTTTATTTGTTTCTGCTTTATTCCTACGAACACATAGGGCGAAAGGCAGGGGTACACCCTGAACAGTTCACCAGTCCAATACAGGCCACATATAGACGAACGACCACTCACACACACATTCACTCCTATGGACAATTTTGACTCAACTTAATCTACTTAATGTACATGTTTTTGGATGGTGGCAGGAAACCAGAGTACCCGGAGGAAACCCACGCAAGCGCAAGAAGAACATGCAAACTCAGCACAGAAAGATCCCCGGCCTGGGAATCGAACCTGGGACCTTCTTGTTGTGAGGTGACCGTGCTCACCACTACCCCACCGCTCCCTTCTGTTCCATATTCATTGCACTTAGATAATTTGGAATGCTTTGAATTAGGAAAAGTACAAGTTGTTAACACAGTTAATAGGACGTATGTTTTACTAGTATTTCATTTCATAATTCACAGAACAGTCACACGATTGTCTCACTGCATAGTTTTATCACCTATAGGGAACCTTTGCTTTTAGAACTTTTTAGAGCACATATTGGTTGTAAGTCTATAGTAATTGGATTACTAAGCAAACTGTCTCTTTACTTAGGCTAAATTACTATTTCACGGCGCGGTAGCGTAGTGGTTAGCACGGTCACAACAAGAAGGTCCCGGGTTCAAATCCCGGGCCAGGCATCTTTCTGTGCGGAGTTTGCATGTACTTGCGCGGGTTTCCTCCGGGTGCTCCGGTTTCCTCCCACAGCCCAAAAACATGTAGATTACGTGTATTGGTGATTCTAAATTGTCCATAGGAGTGAATGTGTGTGTGTGAATGGTTGTTTGTCTAGGTATTGCCCTGTGATGGACTGGAGACTCCTCCAGGGTGTTTCAAGTGTCTTCTAGCAATATCTTGTTTGAGGAGTGTTTGATTAGCGTTGGAGTTATACTCGGCAGGACTCCGGTGCTCCAGGACCGAGTTTGGACACCCCTAGGCAAAGTCACAGTAGCAGCCTCCTTTAATGTGTTACATTTAGAAAATACATCCATTCATTCGTTCATTCATTCATTTTCTTACCAGCTTATTCAGCAATTCAGAGTCATGGGGTTTTGCTGGAGCCTATCCCAGTGCACATAGGACGAGAGTCAGGGGTATTTCTACTTTATTTTAATAGATCTCAGTGTAGTTAATTGTACATACCACGTCTAACGTTAGGTCTATCTCATACAGGACACACACAATACCAGACCTCTTGGGATGTGTTTAATGTGTCCATGGAGACACAATGTAACAGGTGCAAACCCAGCTGTTTCACAGGAACTAAGAAAAGCCCCCGCTTTGAACACCTTTCACTGTTATAGCACAAATATAACTGGAAGCCAATTCCTCGGACCACACTTCAAAGGGAGGATGATGAAGGCACTATTGAACACTGAAGCATAGCTGACACAGACAGGTCATGACCCTGAAATAGATATGCACCGTTGCAGAAATGTAGCATGCATTATAATGAGATTAGCCAGAATAGGATGTAACTGAATCCTAATCCATTATTCTGAATGAACTGATAATGTGTGCTGAACAGATACACGTGCAGATAAGAAGAGGAGATGCGCTATTCAAAATGGTGTCTGGCTGAGATAAGAGCTGTGCATCTGCATAACATAGGAACAAAAAAGGTGTGTGTTTGGATATGATGCTTATAGAGGAAAGCGAGCTGTCACATTAGATAAGTTAATAAGTAAAAGCAAAAGATCAAATATGAAATATGCAGGTCAGAACATGAGCGCTTTAATGGCTGTGGATCACTGAAAGGGAACTGTTTAAAATGTATATATTGTCTTATCTATATACACTGTATATTCTTCAACTTTTTTTTCTGTTTAATATGTACACAAAATAGAATGAAACGAGTACAACTATTCTGTATGTATGAGGGGAAAAAAATTCTTAACATTGAAACTAATCAGTATGTACAGTACCATTGTCTTTCATTAAGTCATTCATTCATTCGGGGGCGGCGCGGTGGCGTAGTGGATAGCACAGTCACCATTTTCACGGTTCGAATCCCGGGCCAGGATCTTTCTGAACTTTCCCCGTGCTTGCGTGGGTTTCCTCCGGGTGCTCTGGTTTCCTCCCAAAGTCCAAAAACATGCAGATTAGGTGGATTGGTGATTGTAAATTGTCCATAGGAGTGAATGTGTGTGTTTGTCTATGTATTGCCCTGAGATGGATTGGCGACCCGTCCAGGGTGTACCCCTGCCTCTCGCCCTATGTGTGCTGGGATAGGCGCAGCAGACCCCCGTAACCCTGAATTCAGGAATAAGCAGGTAAGAATTCATTCATTCAGTCAATCAGTCAGTCAGGCGGTGTGATGGCGTAGTGGATGGCACGGTCACCTCACAACAAGAAGGTATTTGGTTTGATTCCCGGGTCTTTCTATGCAGAGTTTGCATGTTCATGGGTTTCCTCCGGATACTCTGGTTCCTCTGACAGTCCAAAAACATGTACATTTGGTTGATTGGTGAGTCAAAATTTCCCTAAGGAGTGAATGTGTGTATGAATGGTAGTTCGTCTATGTGTGCCCTGCGATAGACTAGCAAATGGTCCATAACTGGGCCACACATACACATACATAAACAACCACACACACACCCTCCTATGGGTAATTTAGAATCAAAAATCAACCTAATGCTCGCGTTTTTGAACTGCACAGAAAGACGAACTTCATGTCGTGATGAGACCATGCTAACCACTATGCCCCACGCCGCCCAGTACAATTAAAACTTTTGTATTTTCAGTTTTAAATTGACCTTATCTGACCATGATGGCCATTAATATATTTATTACGCTTTTTCTTATGATAACCCAAATATCCTAAAACCCTTTCCACTGGTGTGTCCAAAATTATGTTGGTGTATCTGTCCACTAACATCTGTAAATAATATATAACTTTACCTCTCTCTCTCCAGTGTATTAATGCCCAATGATAATTTCCCCCAAACTATATTATACTGGTCATCATAACATCCAAAATATCATCTGGTTTATTCTCTTATTTATAGTCTTTCATTCATCTTCTTATCCGCTTATTTCCTACTTTAGGATCACGTGGGTTTTAGGGGGGGTCTAGCACACATAGGGCATGAGGCAGGGGTATACCCTGAACAAGTCACCAGTCCATCACAGGGCACACACATTGATGAACAACCATTCACACACACACTTTTATGGGCAATCTAGAATCACCAATCAACCTATTCTGCATGTTTTTGGATTGTGGGAGGAAACCCATACAAGCATGGGGAGAACACCCCCCCAGGCCACTGCACCGCGCTTATGTACAGTCAGTTTCTTTTTTGTGAAATGCCAGAAACAGCTACCAACAGTTTTGAAGAAACAGTCATGAATATAAGAGAGTGCTTATAATAAAATCATTGCAGTATAACCCATCAGCAGGGGTAGAGTATAGTTTGTGCTGTGCTGTGCTGTGCTGATCTTTATGCAAGTTTAAATAGTGTGAAGACAAGCCAGGTTCGAATAAGGGTTACTTAATTTATGCAAAAGCCAACATCTGGCCAATGTTCCACTGTGACGCAGACACCACAAACTTAGTTTATTATTTATAACTAACTATGCCGTTTATAAAACACATTCATTCATTCATTCATTCATTCATTCATTCATTCATTCATTCATTCATTCATTCATTCATCTTCTTACCCGATTATTCCCTAATTCTGGTGCCTATGAAAGCTCACATAGGGCAAGAGGCAGGGCTACACCCTGGACGGGTCGCCAGTCCATCGCAGGGCAACACATAGACAAACAACCATTCACACACACATTCACTTCTATGGACAATTTACAATCACCAATCCACCTAATGTACATGTGTTTGGACTGTGAGAGGAAACCGGAGTACCTGGAGATACTCCGTACAGAAAGGTTCCCAGCCCAGGAATTGAACCCGGAACTTTCTTGTTGTGAGTCGACCACGATAACCACTACGCCACTGCGCCGTGTGTTTATAAAACACAATTAAACACAAATGAAAATACAGTAATGTAGGCTTTTCTTTATGAAATACAGCAGACAAAAAGGTCAAGGGTTCGATTCCGGGGTGTCTTTCTGTGCAGACTTTGTATGTTCTCCCCGTGCATGTTGTCTGGGTTTCCTCCAAGAAACTGTTGTTAAATGCACTATAATTGTATTGAATTATTAATAGGACATAACAAGAGTCTATTGATTAGTGCTTCCATGCAAAAAAAAAATCCAGTCCTTGTTGAAAAGCTTGTGCACTTTACAAGCATTGTGTTTTTCTGGAATTTTCCATTAGGGTGAATCCAAATTTGTAATTATGTTAAACTTTTTTTTCTCTTAAGTGATGGTATTCATTCATTTATCTTCTTGTCTTCCGCTTATTCCCTAATTTGGGGTCACGGGGGTCCGCTGGAACCTATCCCAGAGTGAGAGGCAGGGGTACACCCTGGACAGGTCACCAGTCTATCGCGGGACCACACAAAGACAAACAACTACTTACAATCAACTTAATGTACATGTTTTTGGACTGTGGGAGGAAACAGGAGTACTTAAAGAAAACCCACGGAAGAGCAGGGAGAACATGCAAACTCCACATAGAAAGATCCCCAGCCAGGGAAACGATTCCACCAGAAATAGAATTTAGAATTAAACCACCAGAAATATGGTCAGGTAAACCTTTCTGAAAATAGCCCCATTGTATTGGGAGGTATTTCCCAATAAACCTCTGTTAGAATTGTGCACTGAAGCAGTTTGTCATCAGATATAAAAGAACACAGGGATCCTCTCTTGTTTTATCAATAAAATCAATTTGTTAGGCAATGTGAGCATCTGTTTTGGCAGAATAGTCAGTGAGCCAGGAAAACTCTCTCCTTCAACCCGAGTGAAGCATCCAACAAGCCTCTCAACCTACTCAGAATCTAATCTAACGCTTGAGCGGAGGATTTTACTGGATTGATATAAATGACAACAGCTAGCTACTAAACCCGTCATTCACTTCCTCAATACTGTTCAGTGAATACAAATGATAACTACTTTTGCCCCTTTCATTGTTTCTTGTTTTCTCCATCAATCAATTGTCCATACCTAGTCAGGGGACGGGTATCTGCTATCTGAGTGTATCCCAACTGTAATTCGGCAAAAGACACGGGTACAACCTGGACAGGTCAGCAGTATCGCAGGGCAACATGTAGACAAACACACACACACACACACACACACACACACACACACACACACACACACATACACATATACACAGACAATTTAGAATTATCAATCAATCTAACGCACACGCTTTAGAACCGAAGTACTTGGAGGAAACCCATGCAAGCACAGAGCAGACATGTAAAATCTAGAAAGAAAGACCTTTTCAGGGGATATGAACATGGGCCCTTCTCAGCATGTTTTTGGACTGTGGTAGGAAACTGGAGTACCCAGGAAGCTCACACAAGCGCAGGGAGAACATGCAAACTCAGCACAGAAAGATCTCCGGCCAGGAATTCGAACCCAGTGCCTTCTTGTTGTGAGGCGACCGCGCTATCCACTACGCCACCGTGCCGCCCACTCAAATAAACATATAATTTCATATATATCCCCACAGTTTCTGTGATTGGCCATCTGTTCCAGCTTAAATGAGCATCATTGCTAGATTTTGTACATTATGTTTATTAACAGATGGTGAAAGTAGCTAAGTTTGAGCTTTCATAGTTAGATATTTTAACCTATGTCTGTCATTTCTATTTATAAAATGAATCTTGAATTAATTTAATGTCTTATTAAATTATACTTACAAGGTCAGACTTACGTTCATTTACAATGCAGTAAATAAATTGCAGATAAAATAGATTTTCACATCTTCCAGCCTTCAGTGTGTGTGTGTGTTTGCGGTTGGTGCTTCTGCATATTATATCACTCTAAAGAAGGCCAGACTGAGAAAGAATTAGCGATACCCTCAGCTGGAAAATGAGTGTATTTCTATCCCCAGATGTGTTCCTTTTTCAGACCTGTCAGAGGGAATGAGAAAGCTATTAACACAGCCCACTTTGGTCACAGTCATTTTCCTTTTCTGATTCAGTCCTGCATCGGCAAGCATATGTCTGTGCTAATTGCTTTGTAGCTCCGCTGAGGTCTGGAATGTGAATTGGTCTGTGGCTAAACTTGGAACTGACAGTATGCCTGCCACTGAGTCTGATTATTTATCACAAAAGCTGCCTGACTGTGCAGCTTAAGGTAGGTTAATCCAGTCAGGTCACCCAAAAAGAGCTAGACCATAAGGGCTACCAAAAGAAGGCAAACAATACTTTGCAAGGATACTAACAACAGTCACACTTAAATATGGCGCCCTCACCCTCTACCCAAGAACGGGAAACAGTTCATTTGAATTCGGGCAAGGGCGTCCGTCTCTGGCAGTCGGGTGGAGTCGCATCTATTACATCAGGACAACACAAGTCTCTCTCCGGAAACTACTAAAATGCAAGCACAGCATCTAATTAACAAAGAGGATCAAAATTCAATCAGTTCAGTCCCAGCGTGTCTCAGCGAACATCCACCGCCACCCCCAATCACACGGCATCACAATTCACACTCGAAAGCTGAGAGAGGTCAGACAGAGAGGCAAGATAATGAATGGCAAGTGTTACTAGGGATAAAGCTAAACAGAATTAGCATTTAAAGCATGAATGTCCAGGGATATAAGCTTTTCTCATTTATAGACTATGCAATAAAGAGGGCAACAAATTCCAATTACCCTTGTGAAGCTGGGTCATTGCAAGGTTTGGTGTTGATGAAAAATACACATTTTAAACTCAACATAAGAACATGCAAGAGGCTAATAATAAAGACAAATAAGAATTCTTTACTGCTTATTTCATTTGAGTTATTACCATCTTAGGGTGGCATGGTAGCGTAGTGTTTAGCGCGGTCCCATCACCACAAGAAGGTCACGGGTTCAATTCCCAAGCCAATTTCAGTGTGGAGTTTGCATGTTCTCCACGTGCTTGCGTGGGTTTCCTTCCACAGTCCAAAAATAGGGTATATAAGATGAGTAGATGAGTATTTACTACAGCGTACCATAGTATTAACTCGAATAAATTGATAAACTGTAGAAATACTGTAATAAACTTCAATCAAATGTGTCTATCAATATACTGTCAATGTACACATGGGAAAACATACAAACTTCACACAATAAGACTTCCACCTGGGATTCGAACCTGGGCCCTTCTTGCTATGGCACAACAATGCCATAACTAAGCCGCTGTGCTGCACCTAAAATTAACTACATAAAAAGAATATTCAACCTTCAACTTATTGTTAAAAAGTATAAAATGGCTTGTCTGTTGTCATTATATCAGATAGAAAAAAGAATAATTGAGCATGAAAAGAAGAGTAATATAATCAGATAACAAAACGTTGGCTCCATTTCTCATTTGCTATAAATTCTTTATCGCTACAGTTTTTTAAACCTTCCATAAAAATCCTATCCCAGTGCACATAGAACGAAAGGCAGGGGTACACCCCAGACAGTTCACCAGTCCATCGCAGGGCCACACAGGCAAACAACCACTCACACACACATTCAATCCTATGGGCAATTTTCAATCAACCTAATGTACTTGTTTTTGGACGGTGGGAGGAAACTGGAGTAACTGGAAGAAACCCATGCGAGCGCTAGGAGAACATTCAAACTCTGCACAGAAAGATACCCAGCATAGGAATCGAACCCGGGACATTATTGTTGTGAGACGACTTTTAAGAAATGTAAATAATGCGAAGAATTCATTAATAAGCATTAATATTTATATTATTATTATTACTATCAAAAATTTCTCAAAATCATTTACAATGAGTAAAAATTTACATAATATATAGTTATACTCTAGAAATGATACTCTTATTAATCATGTTTTTTCCCTTTACTTCATTCATTCATTCATTCATTAATTTTCTTACCTGCTTATTCCCTAATTCGGGGTCACCGGGTTTGCTGGCTCCTATCCCAGCGCACATAGGACGAGAGGCGGGGGTACACTTTGGACTGGTTGCCAGTCCATCTCAGGGCCACACATAGACAAACAACCATTTACACACACATTCACTCCTATGGACAATTTAGAATCACCAATCCACCTAATCTGCATGTTTATGTTTTGTGGAAGGAAACCAGAGTACCCGGAGGAAACCCACTCAAGCGCAAGGAGAACATGCAAACTCTAGAACAAACAGAAAGATCCCCAGCCCAGAAATCAAACCCGGGACTTTCATGTTGTGAGGCGACCGTGCTAACCACTACGCCACAGTGCGGCCCCTCCTTTATTAAAATAAAAGTTTATTTTATTTTATTGATCAAATTTCTGCTCAGTTTGTTGATATACATACTGTATGTGTGTTAAAGTGCTGGCTACCAATGTAAGGAAGAAGGGCTAATTACAGCTCTGTCAGTGTGCTGTGATGGAGATGAGGGAGGTGAGGAAGGTGAGGGTTTCTGAATGATGACCTCCACTGCGATTGGATTCCTGCTGTCAAGCTACAAGAGGTTCATCACATAGTCTTGTCCCTAATGGGGACCTGAGATGTGCAGTATATGTGGATTCTTTCAGTTTTTGACATTATTTAAAAAAAACCCAACCCATCCCTCCCCCTTTAATTTAATCCTATCAGGTATAAGTGGCTTATCTGTTTTATCTGCTAGCACTGGCGATAGCTACTTCCACCGTCTTATTGCTTTAGGTAACTGTAAAGTGAACTGTTTGACATTGACTACATGAGATCCCGGTGTACTGGTGTCCATTTTTGCTTTTATACAAATTACTGAATAAAAATACACCACAATATAATAATACAATTTTAGGTTGTAATTGACTAGCTAATATTTCTGAGAAATGATGCGCAAAGTAATTTAATTTAATTACTTTAATAATTTAAAGCATTATTAGTGAATGCACATGATGTTTTGTAGTTATAAACTTTATGTCTCATTAATTTTAAGTAAGGATAAATGGACTCGTGCTTCTGGTGCTCATCTGTGAAATCAATAAATGAATTGCAGGCTCTTCTGCCAAAACAGACAATGAAGCATAAAAACCAGGGTACAAATGATAAACAGCAACTTATGAATGATATTTATAACATATTAAACTCATTTTAAGGATCTTATTAAAGTTTCTCTCAAAGAGTTTAATACTTCTTGGTTGCAGAGGACCGAATGTTAAGAACAGTATCAAAAACAATAAAAGGCAAGACACACATGTTACATATCTGTTACAGCTACAGCAGCTATATGAAAATAATGCACATATTATGTACAAATGCTATTATTTAGTGCCTGGACTGATACTGTCACTAATAGTCATACCAGATCAGATTAGATGTCTTTTAATGAAATGGTAGCTCTCTTGCTACAGCTGGACCTTTCTAATGCTGAATATTCCACTTTAACTTAAACAAAACTGATTACAGCCAAATTTAAAAACAGAACACAAATGAAAATTCATTCATTCATCTTCGCCACAGGGGTTTGCTGGTGACTATCTCAGTTCACATAGGGCGACAGGCAGGGATACACCCTGGACAGGTTGCCAGTCCATCTCAGGGCCACACATAGACATTCACACACACATTCACTCCTATGGGCAATTTAGAATTACCAATCGACCTAATCTGCATGTTTTTGGACTGCGGGAGGAAATCGGAGTACCCGGAAAGATCCCCGCCTCGGGAATCGAACCTGGGACCTTCTTGTTGTGAGCTGACTGTGCTGTTCACTACGCCACCGTGCCGCCCCTAATGAAAATTATTACCTGCTAATCAAGAAAAACATTTTTCACACAATTGTATTTTTTAAATGACCCATGGCTGTGTGTGTGTGTGTGTGTGTGTGTGTGTGTAAGTGTGTAATCCCGAATCAGGGAATAAGCTGATTCATTGTTTCATTGATTCAAAATGAATGAATGAATGAATGAATGAATGAATGAATGAATGAATGAAAGTGTGGACCGTGTTTCAGTTTGAAGGTCACTGAACTCACTTTGATATTACATAGACTGCAAACCTTAAACAATTTCGCTATGGGTTTGCTGGAATGTGTTTTTAACATATAGACAAGTTTATATCAATTTTTCTTCACCATTTAATCAAAGCCATTTTTATTCTATAAATAATTCGCTATACACAAAGCTCCCATGTTAACATAATTTGTTTATCATGCATTGGTGTCACTTTTCCCACCCTACCTTGGAAACACTCCACTCCTAGCTGAACGTCACACTGTTATAACCTAGGGATCCGTCAATCGCATCTCTAATAGCCAGCCAACAGCACACACAAACATAAGCAGTATTTAATGGCTGAGTCTCACACTAGGATGTGCTCCATAATGATTGGATTGTGTTGACAGAACACAGTAACACCTGTGAGACCCAATGTGACCAGGACTTTTTAATATGAATATGAATAACTGTGCCAGGCCATTCAGTGTGTATTAAAAACTGAAAGATATACAGTATGTGACTCAGCATACAGTCATTATTCTACAATACAGTATAGATTTATGAGGATGTTAAATCCTATAATGTTCCACCCAAAATAGCCATTATACAATTTTAATAAAGGTATTTAATCAAAGTCAGAGCACTCGGAGATTTTATACATTTATGATGGATCTTTGTAAGGAAGGAAATGTTCTATTCTTAAGATCATTTAATCATTGGAGTCTTTTCTGTAATGATGTTACATATTTACCGGGTTGCCAGGACTAATCTAATAGGATTAGGCAAAGTACTTTTAAAGGAAAGCTTTTAACAGACAAACCATCTAATATTGATTACCATTATGCGTCCATCAATTTAAAGAAATGGATGACTTTCAAATGATTCATTCATTCATTCATTCATTTATTCATTCATCTTCTTAGCCAGTTATTCCCTAATTCGGGTTCACGAGGATCCGCTGGAGACTATCCCAGAGCTCATAAGGCAAGAGGCAGGTGTACACCCTGGACAGTTTGCCAGTCCATCACCGGACCACACATAGACGAACAACCACTTATACACACATTCACTGCTATGGGCAATTTTGACTCACCAATCTGCCTAATGTACATGTTTTTGGACGGTGGGAGAAAACCGGAGTACACTGAATAACAACCCACGCAAGTCCAGGGAGAACGTGCAAACTCTGCAGAAAAAGAGGTCAGACACAGGAATTGAACCCTGGACCTTCTTGTTGTGAGGTGACCGTGCTAACTAGTATGCCACCACGCCACCCCTGGAAGCATGTTCAAATAGTGCCGAATTTCTATGCAGTAGAAGTAATTTCCTGTATATGTACACTTTTTTTGACTCACCAATCAACCTAATGTACATGTTTTTGGACTGTGAAAGGAAACCGGAGTACACTGAAGAAACCCACGCAAGCCCAGGGAGAACATTCAAACCCTGCATGACAATAAAGCTTGTTGATACTTTTATTTCTTTTCCAATTAAGGTACGACCCTTACACTAACAATGAGGAATTTTATATGTTTATATGGGAACATGTAATATCATGTAATAAGATCTATCTATCTATCTATCTATCTATCTATCTATCTATCTATCTATCTATCTATCTATCTATCTATCTATCTAT
>JAOTRA010000012.1:9430003-9442598 GCA_026260255.1 Pseudolaguvia tuberculata | reverse complement strand
TTTGTCTATGTGTTGCCCTGAGATGGACTGGCGACCCGTCCAGGGTGCACCCCTGCCTCTCACCCTATGTGTGCTGGATAGGCGCAGCAGACCCCAGTGACCCCCAGATTCGGGAATAAGCGGGTAAGATGAATGAATGAATGAATAATTTCATAGCCATCAGCAGGGTGTTTGCAGCACCTCTGGTTCCCTTGTGTATGGAGTTATTTGCGATGTTTAATTCACCCTGTGTTAATGCATTTTTACAGTAACATGATAGAAACTGCACCCCCTATCCCATAATTCTCAAGTTTCATTAGTGATTATTGACTTTTTATCCAATATATATATATAATATATTGAAACTTAGTATAAAATTACACTTAACATGGCACATAACATTGACATAATTGTCACTTTCCACTCCATTATATGTGCCTTTTTATTTAGTAAATTTAGCCAATAGTAACTTCAGCTTCTTAAACATCTATATTGATTTCCTTTTGTTATACTTCCTATTTTTGTATAATTTTACTTTATAGTGAGGGAACCTCAAAGAAAGCTCCAGGGAACAAACTGGTTAAGTCCACATCTTTACCTGGTCAAAATGGAAATCCAACGTTTGCAGCAGTGGCTGCCGGCTATGACAAAAGCCCTGGTGTGTACAAATACAAAAACAGCTGGAAAATGAGCAACTAACGTAATTGAATTGCTTTGTATAGTGCACTTACTGATTTTGTGTGTGTGTGTTTGCATGTGTGTATGACAGGTGGCAGTGGCTCAGGAAAGGTTGATTGTCTTGGAAAGGTGCCACTACCTCACATGACATCAGTAGAGAGTGACAGCTCGGACAGGCAAGTTAACAGTCATTCCTTGTACATCATGTTATACTTTATAATATAATAAAATAGTATAATAATATTTATACTTTAATGACTAGTTCTGGATTATGGAGTCCTGTTGATCCTATAAGGAGCCCTACTTATAATTCCATCAATTCCTTTTCAACATTTGGACCACACAACCCACTCAACTTGACTACAGGTATAGAGAGACAATTTCAAATAAAAAACACGATAAATTGTTTATTTTAAAAAGTGCTGATACCAGTTATATTGCTGTACGGTTTCCTTTTCAGTTTTTAGTGGAATAGCAGGGCCCAAGAATACAGAGCATCAGTCAAGCTGGCCTGAATACACCCCTGTGTCCTCTTCTATCTGGGACACTGAACGCTCAAACCCTTGGCCCTCCAGCAGTGGCTCTCCTACCACTCCAACAGCTGTAAGTGTCGGCACTACAATGCTGGTTTATCTACATTACTCTGTTTTACATTTTTACCAGGTTTCCTTTCTTGACAAAGACTATTACTGATATCGCTTTGCCAGAAATAAGTCTTTGTTCTAGTTTTTCCAGATTCATAGCAGCTTTATTTGCCAGGACTCATTCTGACGGACACTTTGATCAAACGAACGGATCACAATTCATTTTGTTAATCATTTTTAGGTCACCAGTTTGTAGGTGTGACATCTAATGCAAATTCACACTGCAGTTCTTGATGCCCAATTCCTAACTATCTTATAAACCTGTGACTCACTTTTGTTTAATCTTTATTTATTATGGGTTTTCTTTAGTTTATTCTAAATGTTTTGATTTGGCTTCAAGAAAGTAAGGAAGCTATACTGTACGGAAGTCCCAAATTTTGTGTAGTACTGTTCTCTAGATATTATTTTTAACGATTTTTTTTTTTAATTGACTTATCTTTATTTCCTTTTAGACCATGCTGGGCAAGTCTCGGAACCCCTGGTCCCCTAGTCTGTCTTTCAGTAACTCCATCTGGTCTACGGCTCCTGACACCACGCTACACTCCTCACCTATCCCTGATTTGGTCAGCCACACCACTCCAGTCACTCCTGCCTCTACCGATCTCGGCCAGGCCTACAATCCCTGGAACGGATGGCCACCATCACTGAGCCGTTGGAACTCCAGTCCCTGGCCAGACAACTCTGACAACAGCAACGCTAACTAACAAAAAGGAACAAACACCGGCCCTTCAGTTTATTTGTCACCGTCTTTAGTTTTCCTCGTTACAAAGATCCTTGATCTGCTGATATTTCACCCATTGATTTGTCCAAATTACTATTTCATCCCGCTCCAAATTTGGGTTAAAGCTTACAAGTTATTTAATTTTAAAGTGTGTCATATATTGGTTAAGAGAACTGCGAAATATTCGCTAATTGGAGAAAAAAAAATGATATTGCCCATTTTTATTATTTTAAAAGTTCTAGGGTTTGTGTAATACTGCGTTATAACTAAAGTATATGAACCAGTATTACTACATTGTCAAGCGCAGTATTACCCAAACTTGAGATACACAGCACTTTGTGTTAAATCGTACTCTTCAGGGAATAAAAAAGCCCAGATTTGAGTTCATTCGTTTTAGAAGCTATTTGGTGAATCCTGTTGATTTCTGGTAACGTGCATTACGGTTTATAAACTGCAACAGGAGAATATTAATTAAGTTATCCAGAACTTGGAGAACGGTTTCCCGGGTTTTACGGTTGATGCCATGAACGCATTGTGATGCGAAGCTGAGGTTTAACTTATTCTTTTTATTGGATTCCGATTAAAGAGAGATTTATTTGCTTAAATTGATTTTAATTTAATATCTAAAAAGGGGTTTGTTATCTACATGGTTCATTTGTCATCATGAGCAAGGTCTCCGTTATATTGGTTGAATAAAAACATATCAGGCAGCAATATCTATTATGTATTGTTTTTGTTTTGGCACATACATACACCTTAAATTTACACCATGTGGCAATTGTTCTTATCTAGAGTGGCATTCATCTATCGTTGTTAAGGGCCTTGCTCAGGAGTCCATCAGTGGCAACCTGGAGGTTCTGGAAATCGAACTTTGATCTTCCACTTAGCAGTTCAACACCTTAAACTACTTTACCACCTCCCCCACAGGTGGCATTTCTATAAACAGCAGGATAAATTGACTTCGGGTACTCTGGTTTCCTCCCACAGTCCAAAAACATGTTGATTAGTGATTCTAAACTGCCCATATGAGTGAATGTGTGTGTGATTGGTTGTCCCATCTGTGTGTGGCCCTGCGATGGACTGGCAATCTTTCCAGGGTGTCCCCATGCCTCTCGGCCTATGTGTGCTGGGATAGGCTCCAGCAAACCAAAGTGAACCCAGAATTAGGGAATAAGCGGGTAAAATTAGTTTTTTGAATATAAATAATGAATATTAATAGTAATGAATCATAAAGTGCAGGGAGCATTAATATTGTAGTGATTAATTGGTGAACCTTTTAATTATTTTTATTATATACTGGCGGTGGGCTTTGAACTGAAACCTACAGAAACAACAAACACTAGAAATCCGAAAACCTTTTTATTTATTTGGGCGAGTTAAACATAAGTAAACCAGCGCCGGTCCTGCTGTCACTCCTCACGGTTGCTTTACGGATTCCATAAGCATGCAGCTGAACTTGGTCAGGTTGCAGGTCTTCATCACAAACACACGATGATTTTTCAGCTTGCCTGTGAAATCCAGCGCCATCATACCTCGACCAAGCTCTCCCCGGATCTCCACACGGGCGCCGCACTCTATGCTTTCCGTGATCACGCTGCCATCTACGCACGCAGCCACGGCAAAGGAATCGTAAGGCACAAACCCTGTACCGAAAACTAGGTCTCTGGTGTTTACACCTGGCTCTCGGGAGAACGCCCAACATTTGCTGGTGATCATTTTCATAAACCGAGCAGCTGCAGTGTCCTGACTGATCAGCTCATCAAAGAACTCCTGAAAGAGGAGGCAAGGAGAATAAAAACGCATGCATGGTATATTTAAAGATATTAATGCACTTACTTAAAATATTCCATCATTTCAATAGTTTTTATGCCACATAAACTAAGTAAATAAACGATTTTTATAATAAACATGTCACTTGTGTGAATGAGAGGGAAGGCAATAGAGTGAGTGGTGAGGTTGTAGGGAGAAGTGGTAGTAAAGTTGGAAGAGTTTAAGTACCTGGGATAAACAGTACAAAGTAATGGAGAGTGCGTTAGAGAAGTGAAGAAAAGAGTTCAGGCAGGGTGGTGCGGGTGGAGAAGAGTGGCAGGAGTAATTTGTGATAGACGAGTTTCGGCAAGAGTGAAAGGGAAAGTCGATAGGACTGTAGTGAGACCAGCGATGTACGGTTTAGAAACAGTGCGGTTGTCAAAAAGACAGGAGGACGAGCTGGAAGTGGCAGAGTTAAAGATGTTGATTTTCATTGGGATGGACAAGATTAGAAAGAGTTTATTAGAGGGACGGCACATGTAGGATGTTTTAGAGACAAGGTGAGAGAGACTTGAGGAGAAGAAGAAGAAGATAATTAGGTAGCAGACCTAGGTAGTTATTCATTCATCTTCTTGCCTGCTTATTCACTAATTCGGGGTCACCAGAGTCTGCTGGAGTCTATCCCAGCTCATATAGGGCGAGAGGAAGGGGTACCCCCAGGACAGATTGCCTGTCCATTGCAGGGCCACACAGACAAACAACCACTCACACACACCCATTCACTCCTATGTGCAATTTAGAATCACCAATCCACCTAATGTATGTCTTTGGACTGTGGGAGGAAACCGGAGTACCCAGAGGAAAGCCATGCAAGCGAAGGGACAAAATGCAAACTCCGCACAGAAAGATCCCCAACCCAGGAATCGAACTCGGGGCCTTCTTGTTATGAGACAATCATGCTAGTCACTACTTTTTCAGCTTATATCACTTTATCTTGTTTTTAATTTTGTTCCAGAATAATGTTTGAAACGAGCGATAATGTGCTGATGTGTCTTTTCCACACACACTTGATTCTCACCCAGGAGAGCTTGTTTCTGCAGGTAAACTCCCAGGTGGCGATGTGAGTGGGACACACATATTCCTCTAACACTATATAGGCAGACTCAGGATCCATACAGAAATTGAATTCTGCGCATGGCATCATATTTCCTTTACCTGAAAAGATAAAAAGAGTTTAGAGAAGTGCTAGTCAGGAAGTACGGCTCTACGTACTAGGGCTGTTATTTATGCTCCCACCTTCCATGTTGCCTCCCATGATGTACAAATCCTTCAGCTTCTCCGGCAGGCTAGGATCCAATTTAACAGCCAGAGCTAAATTCGTTAGGGGACCCAGAGCGACAAGAGAGATCTGGAACATGAATAGGACACCATCAATCACAAGAGGGCAGTAAAGGGTCACCACTAACACTACAGGATGTTCATTAAGGGATGTTCATTTCACTGATCTTTACATTCATTCATTCATTCATTCATTCATCTTCTTAACCGCTTATTCCCGAATTCGGGGTCACCGGGGTTTGCTGCGCCTATCCCTGCACACACAGGGCGAGAGGCGGGGGTACACCCTGGACGAGTTGCCAGTCCATCTCAGGGCAACACATAGACAAAGAACCATTCACACACACATTCACTCCTATGGACAATTTACAATCTGCTGAAGCCTATCCCCGTGCACATAGGTTGATACACCCTGGCCTTCTTCTCAAAGTCTATGTGAAGACCCCAGTGACCCAGAATTAGGAAATAAGCAGGTAAGAAAATGAATGAATGAATAAATGAATGAATGAATGAATAATTTCTACCTGCCCAGGATGCTCATTCACCAGTCTGATTAAGGAATGAACTGCATGCTCGGTCTGTATTTGTGTTTGCCAGTTGTAGAAGTCTCTGTCCTGCAGAACATCTCCCAAGCCATCTGTCCCAAAGTGATCTTTGACTGGTTTTTCGGTTCCCAGCAAACAGCGGGCCGCTCCTCGGAAAACAGGAATCTGCAAAGATTTATTTTTAATCAAAGGTCCCAGGGTTGATTTCTGATTTTAACAGATTCACTTAATTATGCCTGAATATGGAGCAGCGGATGGGGTGTATAAATCTTCTCACTGGGACCCCTAAGCAAGGCCCTTAAGCTACAAAAGCTTTTTTTATATGAATGAATAAAAATTGATTGATTCATTCTTTCATCTTCTGGAGCCTATCCCAGCACACATAGAACAAGAGGCAGTGGCACACCCTGGACAGGTCGCCAGTCTATCGCAGGGCCAAAAAAATCCACACGCTTGGGCAATTTAGAATCACCAATTAATCTAATATACATGTTTTTGGACTGTGGGAGGAAACTAGTGATATACATCTGGCCCTGTATTCAGAAACCTCCTAATGCTAAAAGTAACTCTTATTCTCTAGTTTGGGCTTACAAGGGTCTGATGGAGTCTATCCCAGTGTACATAGGGCGAGGACAGGAGTACACCATGGACAGTTTGCCAGTCCATATTAGAGCCACACATTCACTCCTATGGGAAATTTAGAATCACAACTCAACCTAATGTACAAGGGTGGCGCGGTGGCGTAGCGGTTAGCACGGTCGCCTCACAGCAAGAAGGTCCAGGGTTCGAAGCCCGGGGCGAGGATTTTTCTTTTTGCATGTTTTCCCTGCGCTTGCGTGGGTTTCCTCCGGGTACTCCGGTTTCCTCCCACAGTCCAAAAACATGCAGATTAGGTCGTTTTGTGATTGTAAATTGTCCATAGGAGTGAATATGTGTGTGAATGATTGTTTGTCCATGTGTTGCCCTGAGATGGACTGGTGACCCGTCCAGGGTGTACCCTCGCCTCTTGCCATATGTGTGCTGGGATAGGCGCAGCAGACCTCCGTAACCTCGAATTCAGGAATAAGCGAGTAAGAAGATGAATGAATGAATGAATGAATGAATGAATGAATGAACCTAATGTACACGTATTTGGACTGTGGGAGGAAAACAGAGTACCCGGATGAAACCCAGCTCAGGAATCGAACCCAGGACCTTCGACAGTGAGTCGACCGTGCTAATCGCTAGGCTACCGCGCTGCTGTTGTATTACTAAAAATAATAAGATAAAATATCGGCTGACAACCATTGACTAAATAATTAGTTGTTCATTCACAACAAACTTCTCCAAATTAGAAAAAAAGGTTGTGTATCTGTCTAGACAGAAGTTAGCTTACCGCACCCGAGTACGCTGACATACGGACAGAACACGCAGAACATTCTGACACACGTTGTCCACGTCACTGTTTCCAAAGCAGCAGGTGATGGCCAGGATCTTTACGTTAGATGAGGAGATGGCCAGCATAATCGCCTGGGCATCATCTATGCCACAGTCACAGTCGATTATCATCAGCTTCTCACTCATACCTGGATATTAAATGAATTATTGATTCATTATTATTGAATTATTGATTCATTTCAGGATCCTCAGTAATTATTTACAGAGAAAACCTATACAAGCACATACAAACCTCTTGCCCGGGAATCAAATCCAGGACCTTCTTGCAACCGTGCCACCAAAATACAGATATGAAAGCCAAATTTCTAAAACATTGAGCTAGTCAGAGCGGCGCACTGGTGTAGTGGTTAGCCACCACAAGAAGGTCCCAGGTTCAGTTTCCGGGCCGGGGTTCTTTCGGTTTGCATGGTTCTTCAGTGTATGAGTGGGTTTTCTGTGGTTTCCTGCCACGTTCCAAAAACATGTACATTAGGTTGATTGGTGATTCTAAATTGCCCGTAAAAGTGTGTGCGTGTGAGTGGTTGTTCGTTTATATGTGGCCCTGCAATGGACTGGTGACCTGTACCCCTGTCTTTTGCCCTATGTGTGCTGAAAAAGGCTCCAGCAGAACCCTGTCACCCTGAATTAGGGAATAAGCAGGTTAGAAGATAAATAAATGGATGAATGAATGAGCTCGTCAGAAGAGGCACAACAGGGTTAGAAGATCTTAAAAACACATGAGCAGTTTAAACATTTATACCTGCTGTTTATCTCACACAGACGCCACCAAACCTTTAGACCAGGGGTGTCCAAACTACGAACCCTTTTTATCTACGAATAAAATTATGGAAATTTATGTGTCTCGTGCCAAAATCAGCTGCCGCTTATGTGGACGTTACGTTTTTGAGATGAAATACCGCCATCTAGTGGCAGAGTTTTGAACAGTCTGTCAGGGGGCGGTGCTATTCATTAAACAGCAGTTTCGCGGAGCTTCTCTGCTGATGAGTTGCTGAGATAATCGCTTCGTCTTATTAAATGAGTTTGGAATGTTTTAAAGCACAAAACTACATACAAACACAATACTATATAAAAGTTAATTTCAGCTCCTAGTTGTTATTTTTTATGAAAACACGTAGTGAGTGTGTGTGTCACTCACATGCGTCTTTATTGAGCTGCGAATTTTATCAACCTTTTTTGATGCTTTGTGTGTAAATATGTGCACCTTATCAGTGTTCTGAATCCTGTGGTAAATATGGGGAATTCTTATTTATTTGGACCTCTAGTGTGTAATCGGCCCCCAAACTGCTGTTTGAAAAATTAATGCGGCCTCTGGGCTGAAAAGTTTGGCCACCCCTGCTTTAGACTGTCGGTTAAAGCTTTGATCTCCAAACTTGCCAATAAAACCTCTGAGTGACATGTAAACCAACCAATCACAGTTCATTAATTTTCTGCGTCTAATTTTGAAGGCGTAATCTTTGTACCCACTTATTCCCTAATTTAGGGTATCCCAGTGCACATAGGGCGAGAGGCAGGGGTACATCCTGGACAGGTGACCAGTCCATCGCAGGGCCACACACACACACACACACACACACACACACACACACACACACACACACACACACACACACCTTTGAATTTACAATCGTCAACCAGCCTGTTGTACATGTTTTTTGACTGTTGGAAGAAACCAGAGTACCCAGAGTGCACAGAAAGAAACCCTAACTTTTATTCATTCGTTCGTTCAGTCATTCATCTCACCTGCTTAGTCTATCCCAGCGCACATAGAGGAGAGGCAGGAGTACACACTGGACAGTTCACCAGTCCATCGCAGGGCCACACAGACAAACAACCATTCACACAGACATTCACCAATCAACCTAAAGTACAAGTTTTTAGACTGTGGCAGGAAAACGGCGTACCCGGAGGGAACCCACGCAAACGCGGGGAGAACATGCAAACTCAGGCCTGGGAATCGAACCAGGGACCTTCTTGTTGTATAGAAAATAAAAATAAAGATATAACAGTAAATGACACTTAACGTAATTGACGTGATTAACGTAAAATCAACAGGAAAATATTTTTGTTGCCAATAAAATACATTAGGAAACGATCGCGTTTTAATATTTATAAGACCAACAGACCTAAATAAGTTGGTTAGTCGATTTTGGTGCGTCCAGGTGCCGTAAATATGGAATAAAATCAAATAATTCAGCCAACAACTTGCAGAAACGATGTGAGAAACATGAGATAAAGGAAAGAAACGCCTGTAGCTCCGGCCGATTTCCTCACACCACGTGACCTGCTCCGTCTCAAATTGCATACTAGTGCATTCAACAAATATAACCTTAGATATCATTAGTAGATAATTATTTTGATTTATACCAGATTTTGCGTCTAACTTTAATTTGATTGGTAATATATATTATTATCCAACAGTCCAACACGATATTAATTAAACAATTATCAAAATTGTATATATTCCAATCTATTTAAAAAGAAAACATTAATTTATGCGCAATATATGCGTAAATGAAGCGCATCCTTTGCCCTGAAGACTCCCGACTTTACCTGTCAAAGCAAACTGAGCAGAAATTCAGCGGGGGGTAACGCTTAATACATATACCGTTTTCTTTCTTTAGAACACTTGCCTTATAATATTAATTAATTCTTAGTTTTAGTATTTGTAAAATCTTTGATGAATTAATTAATTAAAAGAATTCGAGAAAAATATTTGCCATATATATATATTTTACTGTATGACCAACCCTGCTTTACTTCCCAGTTGGTATGACCCAGTGTAGCCCATGATACAGAAGGCCAGTCAGTGTATTGAGAAGTCGTGTTATTCTTTAATCTTGGTTTAAATGCGGTGTTTGTAACATTATGGTATGAGATCGAATCCCGCGTTTGTTCAGATTTATGTATAAATGTATGTATAAGATTTGTTACACGTTTGAATAATATCCTGTCCGAACAGCGGTTCGCCCGGTTATACGGTGGGTTGTGTTATTTCATCTTTTTCGGGTGATGCTTGTCTTTATTTTGTAACTAAGATCAGCTACAAATTTTAATATCGATTTATTTTATTTATTCTTATAGCACTAATACAATATGACATGGAGTTAATTTATGTTGTTTTTTGATGATGAGGATGATGTGGGGGGGGTCATAAGCTGTGTTATTTTATAGGAATTTTCTGTAGTATTGATTATATTACTGTTAATAACGTTAATTATTTTTATCATGTTGAGGAGATTATTTTAATTGTCACTGCTGTAGTGTTTTCATTCATTCATTCATTTTCTAACACACTTCTCCACTAATTTGGGTCATCTCACAACAAGAAGATCCAGGGTTCGATTCCCGTGCTTGCAAAGTTTGCATGTTCTTCCCATGCTTGCGTGGGTTTCCTCCGGGTACTCCGGTTTCTTTCCACAGTTCCAAAACATGTACAGTAGGTTGATTGGTGATTCTAAATTGCCCATAGGAGTGAATGTGCATGCAAGTAGGTGATCGTCTATGTGTGCCCTGCGATGGACTGGTGACCTTTTCAGGCTGTACCCTTGCCTTTCGCCCTATGTGGGCTGGGTTAGGCTCCAGTAAACCCCAGTGAACCCGAATTAGGGAATAAGCTGGTAAGAAGATGAATGAGTGAAGTAACTTATTTTTATCAAGTTGAGTGCATTATTTTAATTGTCACTGCTATAGTGTTTCTATTTATTTATTTATTTCATTCATTCATTTTCTAACATGCTTATTCACTAATTTGGGTCGTCTCACAACCAGAAGGTTCCGTGTTTGATTCCCGGGCTGGGGATCTTTCTGTGCCAAAAACTGTCAAAACTGTCCACAGTCCAAAATCATTTGAGTGTGTGTGGTTGTTTTTCTATGTCTGCCCTGCAATGGACCGGTAGCTTGTCCAAGGTGTACCCTTGCTTCTTGCCCTATGTGTGCTGGGATAGACTCCAGCAAACCCCCATGATTCAGAATCAAGGAATAAACAGGTAAGATGAATGAATGAATGAATGAATGAATGAATGAATGAACTGAGAACACAAAGACTTAGTTGGATAATCTAGAGTTGTCACATTACATTGCTATTACATTGAAAATAAAGATCTAAACACTGTTCCAGCATGACAGTGTCCTTGTGCACAAAGCTCAGTGTTTAAGAGAAGGTCTTTACACAATGAACTCCTCAAAGAAATAAAGGTCAGTACGACAGAAATGGGGAATTAAATATACACTATAATATGACCAAAGGTTTTGGGTCACCTGACCATTATCAACATCCATATGTGCTTCCTCTCCAAACTGTTGCTACAAATCTGGAAGCCCACCATTGGTCTAGAATGTTTGCTGTAGCTTGTAGCATTACATTATTCCTTCACTGGAACTACGAGACACTGTTCCAACATGACAATGACCCTGTGCACAAAACCCCTGACCTCCATAATCACATGCTGGGGTATTATGAGAGTAAAAAAAAACACCAGTGTTCCACACAAAGTCCTGATCTTCCTACCGCTGAACCTGAGATCTGATGAACTGGAATGGTACCTGACCCACCTCAGACCTCCTTACCTGACATTAGTGTCTGATCTCACTAATACTGTTGGAGCTGAATGAAGAGATATCTCACATTCAAGCACATTGGACTGGAAGGTCTTACTAGAAGACTGGAGCTTCATCCAATAGTAAAAATAGAAATCGATCTGGAAGATGATGTTTAAAACTAAGTGTCATTTATCCAATTTTTAAAATGTATTTAGTGTTAACTTTTATTCACATTTATTTTTCCTCAGTAAACCAGGGCCAGGGAGTCACATCAGCCCAAAACCCACCAAAAGGCAATCTTCTTGTCATCCAAGTGTTCAATGCCTAACACTGCAGAAAGTGAAGGCGGTAACATATCTGGTGCCAAGGACCCGGCACCCCCAGCACGGTTGCTGGGCCAAGATAATGAGCGTGGATTCCTAAGTCCATTCAGCCGCGAGACCCTCCGCACCAGACGAGCCTCCAGTGCCGAGCTGCAGCTCCCGTGGACATGCCCGGTCACACACTCTCGCGAGAAATTCTACACAGTGTGCTCTGATTTCGCACTGCTTAACCAAGCCCGCCCGATTCTCACTCCTAGAGATGTTCCTCAGTCTAGTCATGACAGCAGCAACCCACTGAGTCAAATCAATCCCATCACCATCTCCCAGGCTACGGAAATCCACACACCTTCAGTTGATGCCTGTGATATAGAAGAGACATTGTCCAAGCCCATTTTAGCCTGGGAGATCGACACCACCGATTTTGATGCCGTTTTAACCCGAAAAGCCAGGACAGGTAAGATTTATTTGTTAACATATAATACATCCTAATTACTATTTCAAACTAATTAATTTTAGCCTCTGTGCAGAGTTTGCATGTTAATCCCCGCGCTTGTGTGGATTTCCGCTGGGTACTCCGGTTTCCTCCCACAGTCCAAAAACATGTAGATGAGGTGGATTGGTGATTGTAAATTGTCCATAGGA
>JAOTRA010000012.1:9383648-9396580 GCA_026260255.1 Pseudolaguvia tuberculata | reverse complement strand
CGACCCGTCCAGGGTGTACCCCTGCCTCTCGCCCTATGTGTGCTGGGATAGGCACAGCAGACCCCCGTGACCCCGGAGTCAGGAATAAGCGGGTAAGAAGCTGAATGAATGTACAAAGGCCAATCCAAATCACTGTTAAACCATATTTAACTAAAAACATCACAAAGAGTAGACATGCAATCTTCTCATTCTGTATGAGAGATACAAGAAGAAACTTCAATGGGACTGCAACTTTGACCAAACTGCGAGAACCAGCGTCTAGAACTTCCTAAATTGACCTTTTAAACACAAAAGAGGCGTCTTGTTGCCATGAATGCCTCACCTCAACGTCCATGTTTCCGCAGCCACGAACTCCACCTGCTGTGATCTTATTTATGAGAATTTCAACACAAATATATGTTTATTCGCAACATTTTGGTTTTGATGTCTGCATATATATATATATATATATGTGTATGTGTGTGTGTGTGTGTGTGTGTGTGTTTTATATAAAGACTGAAGTTTTGAGTGTGAATAAGCATATGCTTAGCCCAAGCACGGTTGTACAGCTGTCTCATGTGGTGCCAGAGATAATGAATATTGTACTGTGCTGTTAGATCGTGTTAGCTACCAATGAACTTTGCCTTAGCTGGTCACAGACTCTGGTTTTATGTGTGAAAATACAGTAACAGAATAGTGTACCGCACATCTTACCTGGATGTAGGCTTGTTTTAATGGAACAAATCTGATCTCTAGTTAAGTCCAATTCCAGATTTATTTTGTCACATACAGGATTGTACATATAGTGAAATGTTTTTCTTTGCATATCCCATCTTTATAAGCTGAAGATCAGAGTGCAGGGTCAGCTATGGTGCACCGCCCCTGAAGCAGAAAGGGTTAAAGGTCTACCTCACGGATCCAACAGTGGCAAAGTTGAGCCCAGGTTGTCCTTGGCGGTGGTGGGGCTTGAACCATGGGCTTCCTGGTCTCCCGATCAACTAGACAACTCAGCACCTTAACCAGTTGATCCACCAATGCCTCTCTACTTGGGTATCTGTAGACACAGAGCCGGACCAAGCCTTTTTTAGCATACTTTAAGTATACGTATACTTCGAAGCCATTTGGTAACCAATAAGACTAATTATAATCAGTCCTTGATTATTTATATACACTTTAAATATAACAAACCTATTATTATTTTATCAAGCCATCATCATCCTGAATATCATTAACATAACATGTGATTTTAATATAGCATGTTTTATTTAATATTTTACTATTGTTTGTCCATTGACTTAAAACATGTAGTCTTATGGGCCACAACGGTCCTAAGCAGGTGATTCTGGCTGCCCTGGGCTGGTTCTGTCTAGACATTAACAGTTCATAACACCAGGATAAAGAGTTCTTGAATTTGATTTGTCTGTGTGTGTTAAGTGCAGCTGTAATTAACGCATTATCTTCAAATGAAAGCTAACCAACATCTTTCGGCTTGTTGGAAAAAGGACAGTTTATAATTGCTTTAATTGCTAGTAGAAGCTCACGCTTTCTGTCGGTGTCACCACAATTATTAATTGATAATATGTGTATAGTCTAGTTTTCAAGGGTTCTGCTAGCAGCTTTGAGCTCTATGAAAATATAAGAGATTGGGCCTCGTACCACACCCACGACATAGTGCTATTAATAAAACAGATCTCTGGAAGCCAAAGTGTATTGGACCCTTAGAATGAACTTATAATGTATGTAAAAGTATGCTGATTTAGTTACATCCATTATTTATTTATTTATTTATTTATTGACTGATTACAATAGCAAATAGTTGAAGCATGGATAAACCTCGAACTCTAATCCAGACGTCCTGTTGGATTGACTTTTGCCACAAGTTTAAAATGTGTATTAAATGTTTATTCATTCATTCAACCTGATTTTGCCCTAATTCAGGGTCATGGGGCTCTGCTAGAGCCCATCCTGAGCACAGATGGGGCGAAGGACAGGTCGCTAGTCCATCGCAGGGCCACACATTGAATGATGCTGTTCATTCAACTGAACTGAATTATACATATAACTGAATAATCCAAAGTAGATTCTAGTGTTAAATATTCCTGTTCTTCTTTCTGACCATCAAGGTGTAGAGCTCAGGAAAACCTGCAGTTACCATAGCAGTAGTCTCTGAGGAGACTGGTTTTAACAAGGCTTAATTATGGCCCTGGTAAATCAACACAGCAACAGAGCAATGTGATAGGTGAACTTTACCAGCAGTCTCACGCACCCTGTTTGTTTCCTAACATGGAGTTAGTGTGGTTTGCCTCTGAATACAGTCCTCTATTATGTGCTAAATCTGCTCTGGGGTTAAAGCAACCTGCTGGGGTTTGTGGTGATTCCTGTACACCATTTTGAATTTTCCATGTTGAGGTGGTTGCATAAAGATCATTCATGTTGAAAATTTCCATGACAAAAAATGTTTAGTTAAAATCTCATAAGAAGAAGAAGAAGAGGAAGAAGAACCTTGTAGAGATGATTTTTACTATATCATATATAACTATATATGTTGTTCAGGGATTTTGTACTCAGGAACATTGTCATGCTAAAACAGTGTTTGGGTCTTTATAGTTCCGGTTTTGATTCCCGGACCGGGGATCTTTCTCGTTATGGAGTTTACATGTTCTCTTAGCACTTGTGTGGGTTTCCTCCGGGTATTCAGATTTCCTCCCACAGTCCAAAAGCATGTACATTAGGCAAGTGGTTGTTTGTCTTTGTGGCCCTGTTATGGACTGGCGGCCTGTCCATGGTGTAACCCTGCCTTTTTCCTTATGTGCACTGGATAGGCTCCAGCACACTCCCGTGACCCCAAATTAGGGAATAAGAGGGTAAGTGAATGAATGAAAGGATCGCTGGTCAGATGTCTACTTTACTAAGCTGAGCTACCAGGCTAATCGGAAGCCCAGTTGTTTCATGGTTCATATGTTATCAGCACTGCAGGAGAGAAGGTTCTTTCTGTAAATAGCCATGAAGTAATGGACTCAACCATGAAGCCAGACAGTGATCTCAGTGGCTTATTGCGTAATACAGCATCACTCACCTAAGTGACTATTATTTTACAGAAAGGCAGAACACAAGCAGCTTTTGTCCATCAAAGAATGAGCTTTTTCATCAAAACTCGTGTTTCCATGGAAACATAAGGTGCTTATTTATGGTGTGGTGGTCTATAAAGACTGTTAAACTGTGTCAGACTGTCTGGATATTTTTAATGTGTGTAATGTGTTGCAAGTTTGTTTCTGAAGCATTATCTGACATTTAGAAGCATTCTACCGTTGAACCTATTCAGACGTTGAACCCGTACCGTAGCCCATAGCCAGTTGACCGGACAATAAATCATTTGTAATGAAATGCTAGTTTAAATTAAACTATGTGTGGCTCTGCGATGGACTGGCGAGCTGTTCAGGGTGTACCCCTGTTTTTCGCCCTGTGTGCACTGATATAGGCTCCAGGAGAGTGGACCTGTGACCCCAAATTAGGGAATAGAAGATTAGAAGGATGGTTGGATGGATGGATGGATGGATGGATGGATGGATGGATGGATGGATGGATGGACAACCCTTCCATTCAGACTGTTTATTGCACATATACTGACAAACAGCAGGTTTTTTCGGCCCTCTCGTCATTGCTGTATATAAAGTGCAGTTTGTGTAGGTTGTTAAGTGGCTCCGCTTCTTCGAACGTCTTCTAATAGTTTTTGTACCGCGATTGAAATCGAACGACAGCTAGTGCATCTGATTATAAATTATGACAACACACCATCGAACCGTCCATACATAATCTCCGTCTGCCCTTTAGTTTCCTTTCCTCTGTTTTTGGTTTTAATGAGTGCACCACCAAGCAGACAATGACAGATCTATACGCTGTTTGTCCCTGAGCCGTGCAGCCCATATGATGTCATGTGTTCACCGTATTGACATTTTTCAGAGAGACAATTTGGCTGTTTTAAAACCGTTGGCTTGTTTAATTAGACTCGGTGTGTTATTCCTCCTGAACCACATTTATTTGCCGAAAAAATATCCTTTTAGATTTGTTGAATCTTAAAGATTTACGATTGAATTATTTCTGTACTGGCATCCCAGACTTGTACCATGTGAAACACTGCAACAATAGGAAGGATATCATTACATTGGTGTGGCGCTGAAATATTTGGTCCATTGAGCAGAAGAATGTAATGGAGTGACTTGAAAACCTCACTCCATAACACACTCTTGTGCAGATATCTAATAATATGTGTCCTGGAACTTATTTACTATAAACAGTAATTCACAATAAAAAAAATTTTCATTGTATGTGTGGTCGATATTACCACGAAACCCCTCCTAAACTTCTAATAACATGTTGGCTTTGAGGGAAGGATTATGAGCTCGACGAGCTCCTGATACGTGTCGGTGTGGTACTGCTCCAGTGACAGGTGGGGAAGTTGGGAAAGTCTCTCTGAGGCTTACTACCATACAAACAAGGACTGTCTTGTGAGCGTGGATTGGGGAGAGGGGGGTGGTGTGTGTGTGGGCTGTTGGCTAAATTAGATTTTCTCACAGCAGAGATTAGAGCAGGACACTAGAATCCATGTCCTTTTGTACTTGGAAGACCATCTGATCTTTCAATACAGAACACATGTGAGCAAGAATTACAGTCAAGACCTGGTATTAACTCCAGTCTACCACAGAAAGGAGAAAGGGCATTGAAATGGCACCGCTGCATACAGCAGGATGAAAAACGTGTGTGTGTGTATGTGTAATATATATATATATATATATATGTGTGTGTGTGTGTGTGTGTGTGTGTGTGTATATATATATATATCTCTATCTTAAATCTTTACAATTAATGGGAAATGGATTGGGAATTCTTTCATTTGTTCATAAATCTTCTAATCCGCTTGCTCCCTAATTTGGGGTTACAGGGGTCTGCTGGAGCCTATCCCGACTCACATAGGGCAAAAGGCAGGGGTACACACTGGACAGGTCGTCAGTCCATCTTTAAAAATATCTGGAAAATGTATGTCTTTAGGGCGGCGTAGTGGAGAGCACAGTCGCCTCACAACAAGAAGGTCCCGTGTTCAAATCCCGGGCTGGGATCTTTCTGTGCGGAGTTTGCATGTTCTCCCTGCGTTTCCTCCGGTTTTCTCCCACAGTTCAAAAACATGCAGATTAGGTGGATTGGTGATTGTAAATTGTCCATAGGAGTGAATGTGTGTGTGTGTGTGTGTGTGTGTGTGTGTGGTCATTTGTCTATGTGTTGCCCTGAGATGGACGGGCGACCCGTCGAGGGTGTAACCCCTACCTCTCACCCTATGTTTGCTGGGATGCCGCGCAGACCCCTGTGACCCTGAATTCGGGAATAAGTGGGTTAGAAGATGAATGAATGAATGTATGTCTTTAAATATGAAATCATAAATAGAAAATAGTTAATGATGTTTCATCTTTCCACCACTGAATTACCATTTACACATTCAGTGATACTTAGTGTTTAATACAGATGTAAAAAAAAAAAAAAGAGAGAGAGAAAGAAACGCATGTATTACTGGTATAAAAACATTGTGAGTGTTTTTCCTTCACCTACGGCTACATTAGAACACTGAATGCTGAACATTCTGCTCTGGGTCAGTCTGTCGCTTCTAAAACATGCTTGGATTAAAGAAACCTGTTGGCTAACCAGACGTTTATCTCTGCTATTCATTCATTCATTCATTCATTCATTCATCTTCTTTATCATTCTTTGGGATGTAATGGCTTAGTGGTTAAAGTGTTGGACTAATACCAGAGAGACCATGGTTTGATTCCTAGCACCACCAAGCCACTAGGTGATTCTAAATTACCCATAGGAGTGAATGTGTGCGTGAGTGGTTGTTCGTGTATTGGACTGGCAACCTGTCCAGGGTGTACCCCTATGTCTTGCCCTATGTGTGCTGGGATCGGCTCCAGCAAACCCCCGTGACCCTGAATTACGTTTGAGTAGACGTAAAGGAAGTAACTATTACTGTTGTTTTACGAACGTGATCAGTGACCCAATGTTTTAACTGCACCGTATCGATGAACTTCCACGTTTTGGTGTTTTTTTTCTCTTCAGGAAATTGCTCGTCATTTGCGGCCTACGACTTTACGAGCTCTTTACGGCAAGAACAAAGTACAGAACGCTGTCCACTGTACCGACCTTCCAGAGGACGGCCTACTGGAAGTAAGTCTCATTCACTTTTGTTTTAGTCATGAACTGAGGCAGTGTGAGCCAGAGCCGACTGACAAACGTTTATTCGCCTTCACAAGTCATTCCACATCTACAGTCACGTGAGACAAATACGCAGGTCCCATGACGATCTGTCTGCTGTAGGCTGAATCAAACCCACTGCATGCATAATGTCTCCGGAAAAGAAGAGCAGGAGTAAGTGGAGGAAGGGCTTTGTGTGCTTTTCAGCCAGTAACTTCAGCATCATTGTTTCACACCAGTTTCAGATTTGGGTAGATTCTCTAACAAACGGCTCCTTGTTAATCATTCACCCTTTTCCCAGAGTGAAGCCAGGCACACATCTATACCGACAGCAGTCACTCACTCGCTGGGAATCACTCCTGTAGTACGCCGAGGAATTGGAAACTTTTATACATTTTGCATGTTTTGGGAAAGTCAGTCATTATGAAATAAAGCAAGCTGCTAATCTGCGGTTCTGCCATGAGAACAGAAAAACAAAAAATAGCCCACTATACAGATCAGTTTATTCGCACCTCCTGCATTTATTGGCAGAATTTAATATTGTTCTATATTTACGTGACCTTTTATTTTTTTTTTCTTTTCAGGTCCAATATTTCTTCAAGATTCTAGATTGTGTATAAAGTCATGCTGGTTTGATTGTGGTTATGTGGCGTAGTGGTTAGCATGGTCGCCTCACAACAAAAAGGTCCCAGGTTTGAACCTCATGCTGGCGATCTTTCTGTGCAGTTTGCATGTTCTCCCCGCACTTGTGTGGGTTTCCTCCCACAGTCCAAAAACATTTACATTACAAACATGGTTGATTGGTGAGCCTAAATTACCCATAGGAGTGAATGTGTGGTGTGTATGAGTGGTTATTTGTCTGTGTGGACTCGTGACCTGTCCAAGGTGTACCACTGCCTCTCGTCTTATGTGTGCTGGAATAGGTTCCAGCAGACCTCAGTGACTCTGAAATTATGGAATAAGAGGGTAAGATAAATGAAAAAAAAACCAACCCCACAACAGTCTGGTTGTTTGTACATTTATTTTGTTTAGGCCTCACCTGTATTAAATAAAAGGACAAGAGCAGATGCAACTCCTGACAGATGTTCTGATGTTCAACATTGACTTTGAAGTACTTTTTAACATTTGATGAAACATCATATTACATGGGTTACTGCACTGGATCTGATAAAAAGTGTCGAACTCTGACCATCGACTTTGGTATCGGGATTCATACAATACACTTTTTTCTTGCAGGAAAAAAAAAAATGTACAACTGCATAAATATAAAATTCTTCCACCATGTAAATGGCTAAAACATTCATTAGAAAGTTACACCACATTGTGATGTCTCCAGCAAAAAAAAAAAAATTAAATTAAAGCACTGAGTTGCCACGGTGACCATAGGGAGGAAAAGTCCTCCATTCTAGAATGGAGCCGATTCTCCAGACTAGATACACACAGTTCTACACTTGAAGGAAAAAAAAAAAAGAAAAGTAAAATTCATTCAAAATTCACCCCGAACTCCCACACTGCAAGATGATCAAATAAAAGAAAGGATGTAAAAGTACTTTTCCCCACAATCATTAAAATAAGTCAAAAAAGAGAAGAAAGAAGAGAGAAAAAAAAAGATTCTATGGAGTGCAGTCATTTATTCACATACGGACCTGGGGGTTATCAGCGCGTACCATGCCACCATTTTTTAAATTGTGTACACACACACACACACACACACACACACACACACACACACACATTGTTCTCTTTCACTCGCTCACACACCTTGGACCACTAAACTGACTCACATAAGACAACAGAAACGAGAGAACATGGCTTGGAAAGGACCATTGTATGTGACTACTGCACTGCACACTCCAAAAATATCGAGCGAGACCACACTAGGCAGAAATACTCAGGGACAGAAACACTGCTCGCTACATCAGTAGTGGAATCATAATTTACAGTAATGAATGAATGAATGAATGTCCCATGGCTCAAGGAATATTCTCATTTACAGTAGAATAAATACTTGTGCTATTGCTACTCTTCCTGTACTGTTTACATTCTAACCCTAAACATATGCAGAGAAAGCTAGTGTAAAGCATACAGATTTAAGTGTAGGTCCCGTATGTTATGAAAGTTTGTTCAAGACTAGTCGTGGTTTTTGTCTGGTTTTATTTTTAGATTTTTTGTTTTCTTTTTTAATGAACTTTTTAGGTATTTTATTTATTCCATCTGTCTAAATTATAGTACGTTTTGAAATGGGCAGAGTAAAAGCGCTATTTTTCATAGCTGTGGTCATGATGATTTGACCGTAATTTTGAGGTCAAAACGTCCCTGGTAACGGTCTTTATCGCTGTAATCAATGTTTTCTCCGTATACTTTGCACTCTATACGAAGCTCCTCGTTATGGCTGATGTTGGCGAACTGGATGCCTACAAGAGGCTGGAGGTAATTGGGGTGTAGCAGCTTGCCATAGTAAGGATAGTACTGCAGAGGATAGCCTTGGCCCAAGCCAAAGTACTTTATCTCTCTGACCTTTTCAGCATCCTCTTCTCTCTGTAAAGCAAAAAAAATATGGTATACACCAATGAGCTGATTAAAATAATGAACTGATTAATTCACTGACTGTGTATCTAGAACACATTATTTGAATAAAATCCCTGATTTAACCCTTTTTTACCCGGTTGGTGCAGTGAATTGGAATCACGTTTGGTTTAAGCAGCCCACTAGCAGTGACAGGAAATGATGAATTGGACTTGGGAGGCTAAAGAATAATAGAAGAAGAATACGTCAGCAACAAGTCAAATGATTCATTATTAGACAATTAGACATTTACTCTAAATTCCAAATGTGTTCTGATGCCCGAGAACTCACCCTGGGTCTGAAATTAACGATTCGGTTAAGCTTGACAATAAGGCAGGGCTTTCCTTCCTTAAAGCCAAAGCTAGTGTCGTCCAGGCCTGAGCAGCTGCCAAGCCAGGATCTCTTGAAACGGCAAGCCTTGCGTTCCCCCGAGTCGCTCTCCGGGTCCCCACGTTCATTGTAGTGGCCAGGAGCATCTAATCATTTAACACAAGACATGCGTCAATCCTAATAGAGTTACACTCTAATGCAGCAGATCTAAGGCTGGGCAGCAGCATGAGCATCGTTCAATGCAGGGTTTTCTTTTCTTTGTACACCACAAATACGTTCAGGAACAAATCCACCTATTCCGGTTGATGTTGATTAAAAGATTGAACTAAATCCATTGATGTTTTTTTTTTTTGTCTGTGCATAACAAATGGTACTATTACTTCACAGCACCATAAAACTAGCAGCACCCATTGTGACGATGTGTGTTGTGTATGCTTCATTATTACATGATTATAAATGTGTGTCTGGACCCAACTGGCTCTTAAAACTCTGCCTACCTCCGCAGTCTTCAAATTTCATGTCGTCCGCTTGTTTCTCTTCTCTGTATGGCTCCAGCATGTCCTTCATGGCTTTAATGTATAATCTATAGCTGTCTTCCTCTTGCATGCTGAAAGAGATCTCGGATTTATCGGAGCGTGGGGTGTGTGATAATCCTGAAAAGAAGAGAATAGATTTTTTTAAATCCAACACTCTTGAATTTATAAAATGAGATGAGGACATTTCCCTGTTTTGCACTGCTTCATGTATGCAAACTTTAAAAGCAGATTCTACTGAACCCATTGATTGTCATGGTTAGATATTCAGAAGAAAAACTCCTGTTTTCAGCCTGGCAGTAATTTTCCACCCAGCTTCAGCGCAAGGCCAAATTGGGGCGTGGTTAAGAGCACAGTCAGCGAGGGGGGAATGAGTAGGAGGAACCCTTGCAAAGCATTCCTGTTAACGGTCTTTGCATGGATGTCCGTTCCTTGGTTTTATACTGAAACGCTAATAAACTTATCGCATCATTTTTTTCTTTAACCACATATAAACTGGCTGAGCTACCCCAACCCCCCCTCTTATTTTTCACTTTACGTGTTTTGCTCACACAATGGAAACTTTTAGCCCCTGAGAAGAGGGTGGGACTTCAGAGCAGAGAGCGTGTCTACCACCTCCTTCCCTTATCATAGCTTCCAATCGTAGCGCGCTCTGCTGGGCTCCACTCGGCACCTACTCATGTTGCCTTCTTTCACTGACTGAACCAGGCCACACGGAGGCTGCTCCTCTTTAAAGAGAAATGGCACCAGGACACTTTTAAACGCTGAATAGAGTTAAAATATATGCCGAGCGACAGCACACACTGTGTAAACATTTGCTGGCTTAAAATTGTGGAGGTTGGGTTGGGCAACTGTCTGGCGTTGGAACAATAAAGCAGTCTGAAAGGCAACAGAACTATAAGAAGGCAACTTTAAAATGTGCTGTAATTTCCTTTTATGTTTTTTTTTCTTTTAAATAACAGTTTCTCCCTCTCAATTTTTGTTATCAATTTTGACAGTTACCGAGTACCTTCTCCTAAGATACAGAAGAGAATACAGGTCACAGCAGAACCACCTATATACATGTTTCTATTTCCTCTATACAAATAACATTTCTGACATGTAATGGTAACCATGACAGAAAGCTGGCCAGAATTCAGGGTAATAAAAAAAAAACCCAAAACAAAATGGCTGAAAAGTTATTTCTCAGCTGGCTCGAGGAGAAACATGGAAAAATGTTACTGTTCCTTCTGGCATCATCCTCAGTACTCCATCACATACGCCAGATGATTATAGCCGTGTCTATGTGATTGTAAATTAGCGGAATAACTGAAGGACTACATTACTTAGGTATATGATAACATTTAATCCTGAAAGACATATTGGAACCGGAACAGTTAATAAATTGAAACTTGTTACCAAAAGTTTATCATCTTGCAACAAGTGTTTTGTGCCACATTTGTTCATGTGTTGGTGGTTTAATACCTGGGGGTGCAACTCTGTCCTGATACGTGGGCCTGTAGTTGCTGAGGGTCAAGAGCATTGCCTGGATGGTACCAATGAAAATTCCAGCCAAGCAGCCATAGAAGATGACATAAAAGATGAAGATTTTAACTGTAGAAATAAAGCAAAGTGTTAACAAATGAACCAGGAAATAAAGTACATCTCCACAAGCTCCCTGAAGTTCACCACCAAACAATACATTTCTAGTGATAAATAAGTATGTAATTACTTACTAACAAACAAACTAAATGTTATTTTTCCAAATAAATACACTGAAACTGAACAGAAATTTTGAGTCGGATCAAATTTCTGTTCAAAAAACGTTTTATTTTCATAGACTTAACATTTTTTAAGAATTTTGCACCAAATGCAAATCTAAGCAAAAATGTTCTGCAATGACATGTGACACTCATGACAAAGGACTTCCGGATTTTCCACATGGGGAAGTTTATTTCCGACATCGGCTGTGTAAAACTGCCAACCGTTGCAACACAAGTCCCAACAATTCCGAAATCTCTGGCAAGAACGATAAACTCTCACGCCACATCGCTCTGTCACATTTCCCTGTGTGTAAGAAGAACCAAACGAGCGAGGGTTCTAAAATTGCCCTACCGAGTCTAAAAATGCCCTGCTTACATCGCACCCCACCCACAACATGGACAGATTCAGCTGCTCACCAAACACAGGAGCTTTACGGTATGCAACCTTTCTGCTTCTTTGACCTTCTGCAATAAACACGTTACGAATCTGCAGGAAACACCTTTACAGACGCATTGTTTTCAAGACAATACAAAAAAATAATGGTTCTATGTGGATCGGTCAATCTTTTCTATGAACAAGTTGGAAGCAGGATGGGATGATGGGTTTGGTTTGCCATCCTGGAGATCATGGACACTATGTTCCTCAACCGGGGTGACATGAGGTTCATTAGTGATGGTGGTTATCCTTTCAAATCACTGACTTACATAATAAAGGATAGAAGAATATGGACCTACAGTGATGGATAGAGAGAATAGAAGTGAATTTAATAAACAGAGGGGTTTTATTTCATCAGTTCGCCTCGGTTCCTGTAAGCTCCTCCTCTTTTTTTTCCACAACTTGGTAGACTGCAAAGTTAAAAAAAAATGTGGCGTATTTTCTCGGTTATTTATTTATTTATATTGTCCAGATCTTTATAAAGAAAAGATAAAGTCTGTCACAGCTCAGTAAGTAACTCTAGTTGTAAATAACCGTCCAGGTCAGCCGGTTAGCTTTTAGCTTAAAGGTTAGCAACCCAGTTAACAGGACTGACTTTTTTTTTTCTTTAATTGATCGGACCGACACTACAGCTCGAATAACGTTATAATCACATTAATCACAAACTCTTCGGAATCTCTGGACTATTAAAAACACCGCATGGGGACGGAAATCACCGAGCTGTTGTTAGTTTATTCACCTTTGCTAGCATTAGTTAGCGTCACGCTTTTAACTCTCCACATGATGTTCTAAGAAGCCATCCGGTTAAAGCGACAAGTCACTCGACACGCCACCATTTTAACAGCACCGAACGAAGGGTTTCGACCCAAAATCCACCACCTGTTGAGACTAAAGTTCAAATCCAGGTAAAAGTACTTTCATAAGTAAATAAATCATCTTTTCCTTTACTATTAAACCCAGTAATAATAATAACAACAACTCATTTCTAGATCTGGAATAGAGAACCCGCCATGTGTTATAATGTCTTACTGCGATACACACACACACACACACACACACACACACACACACACACACACACACACACACACACACACACACACACAC
>JAOTRA010000012.1:9324663-9351272 GCA_026260255.1 Pseudolaguvia tuberculata | reverse complement strand
CCCATCCAGGGTGTACCCCTGCCTCTCGCCCTATGTGTGCTGGGATAGGCGTAGCAGACCCCTGTGACCCCGGATTCGGGAATAAGCGGGTAAGAAAATGAATGAATGAACGTGTATATTATGGCCATACTTACATACATATTTACATACAGTTTTGTCAAGTGTATTTATCGAAAAAGTGTCTAATATGAAAGTGAACTAGACTTATAGCGCCCTCTGCTGGATAAATATCATTATCTTAAGTATTTCCGCCGTTTCTATACGCAACATCCGGTTGTGCAGTAGCCATTTTGTCTGTTCGTACATGTCCGCCCCAACACGGTCACGAACAGCAGTTCCCACTTGGGGAATATTTAATAATATCGCTTTTTAAATTATCCTTAATTGCAGTAAAAGGTTAAAGAAAACTCCTTGTGATTTTTAGGAGAAGAGGCGCTGTGATTTATGTGTGTTTATTTATGTCGTGTGTGAGAGCTACCAGTCGTGTGTTATGTCGAGTGAGGAGAGCTACTTAGCTATTCAGCGCTACTTGACCGACGGTCGTGAGCCTTACGCTCCCGGCACTCACGGCAACGTCAAACGGAAAATCCGAAAAGCGGCCGCTTGCTACGTGGTACGGGACGGAGTGCTGTACTACCAGCGGCGGCACCGGGGCCAGGAAGGCTTCACCGAACTGAAAGTAGTTCTTCAGGCCGAGCAGCGGAAGGAGCTAATCAACGAGGCGCACATCTCCAATGGAGAACATTTCAATCAGCATCTCACTTGGGAGAACCTTTCAAAAAAATACTGGTGGAGAGGTACATCAAATAACACCGACACGGCTCCGGGTAGACCGTGGCCATCATTAATAACAGATGTTTTCTCACTGTATTTATATATAACGCCACCAAATAGCAGTTCTTTTTATAGGTTTATAGCTACACATTAGCATTAGCCTTCCAGTGGTTTGGAACGGAGCCGGTAGAATTTCTCCACTTCCTGATTAGATAAACTCTTCCGCTAAATAGAATCGAATAAGCTAACGTCAATCATCAGTGACATGTGTTTATCTGATGATTGACGTTGGCTTATTCGACAGCGTTTTATTAAGCTATAGAGCGAAATGTGGCATCAAATACGATTTCGGTTTAGCAAAATAAGCTTAAGGGTGAAATGTGTTTTAATCGTAGAAGTAAAATAAATATTTATTATTTCACAAACTACCAACAAAAAAAATCAAGAAAGTTTATAAAATAGTCTTTCCGGAAGCTGAAATAATAAATTGTCTAGAGAAAGTTTGTGGATGCCATACTGGGAGAACCAAGTATATTATTGGTAGTGTAATTCGAAATTTCCCATATGAGTGAATGTGTGTGTGGGTGGTTATTCGTCTATGTGTGCCCAGCGATGGACTGGCGAACTGTCCATGGTGTAGCCTGCCTCTCGCGCTATGTGTGCTGGGATGGGCTCCTGTGTCCCAAAATTATGGAATAAGAAGATAAATGAATGAATGCAATATTATAAAACTTTTAATTTTAATATTGGCATAGTGGTTAGCACAGTCGCCTCACAACAAGAATGACCACGGTTCGATTACTGAGCCGGGTATCTTATCTGTGCAGAGTTTGCATGTTCTCCCTCCTGGTACTCCAGTTTCCTCCCACAGTCCAAAAACGTGTACGTTAGGTTGAATGATGATTTTCAATTGCCCATAGGTGTGTGTGGGTGTGCGTGAGAGAGAGAGAGAGAGAGAGAGAGAGAGAGAGAGAGAGAGAGGTTGGTTGGTTGTTTGGTTGTCTGTGTGACCCTGCGATGGACTGGTGGCCTATGTGCCCCAGGATAGGGTCCAGCTGAATTAATGAATACTGCAACAGAATGTTAGTTGGGTTTTTTTGTTTTCCACATTTTTGGACTGACCAAGGTGTACCCCTGCCTTTCACCCCATGTGAGACCCCGAATTGCGGAATACACGACTTCACGAATGAATGAACACGTGTGTATCTTGAATCAAGTTTAGATATCAGTGAAAGTTGCTTTGCGTTAAAATAACTACATGCAACGGCGTCTGAGACCAACACACACACATACCAAAGTACGACGTGTTTTTTAACTAAACCATGGTTTAAGTAAGAGTCTTGTGTTAGCATAACATGCTGTTGGAACAATGTCTAGATATTTGAATGTAGGCGGTGCTACGGTGGTGATTCAGCAGGGCTACGGGTGCTCCCCATCTGTATGGATTTATATCCATAGTTGTCTTTAATTTTGTTATACCGCTGCCCGGTGCAGTCATTTAATATGTCCATGTTGCTTTTTATTACATTATTTCATGTAATGCATTGTCATCTGGTGGAAACACTAGCCAAGTTTGACACGCCTAGTATAGACGCAACCTTTTTTTTTAGGCACAATTTATAGGAAATGTATTGTATTATAACCAGCTGATCATAGAAGTTTTTGGCAGAAAGTTGTTAACCAACTAAATCAAGTAAGGCAGGATATATTTTTTTTATTTTTCCTCAGATAATTGTTCTCCAGAAACCTCCAGCCTTTCTGTGTGCAGATGAATTGATGGGACTAATTTGTTTGTCTTTATATTGTAGGAATCCTGAAGCAGGTAAAGGATCACATAAAGGACTGTGGGTGTCAACAGAAGTCGGAGCGGGGAAAAGGCGGTGCTGAGGATGTACCAGTTTCTCGTCCAGGAAGAAGAACGGAAGATAATGATGAAGAAGAAGAAGAAGCAGATCTTGAAGAACTTCATGCTGCCATTCAATTCAAGTCTAAAGGCTCCAGTGTTGACAAACATGAACTGGTTTTTGTAAGTGCATTATTTTGTGGTTTGTTTTTTTTTTTTTTTCATTGATAATGTTGTGTATATAATAGCATATGAAATAAATCGACATAATCCTCGCATATAGCATATGTACAATAGATTTAATAGACACTGTTGGTTGCTATTGTCTTCTAGGTGGACAGCAAAGGTGTTGTAAAGCAGTTCCTGCCCAAACATGGCCAAACCATGTTGGAGAAGCTGAATCAACAGCGTTTAAATAACCAGTTCTGTGACATCACTTTACTCATCGAGTCGGAAGAGTATCGAGCACACAAAGCTGTTTTGGCTTCATGTAGTGCCTATTTCTATGAGCTTTTTGTTGAGAAGGGTGCTGTGGCCAGCCATGAAGCTGTCGTTGATCTCTCTGGTAATTTAAGGATGTAATGTATAGTACATATAAGACACGTATGTGCCTGCGAAAATATTAATTAATTCAACTCTTAATGTTTGCTTGTGCTGTGTGGTCTGTTCAGGCTTTAGCAAGGCGAGCTTTTTGCCTCTGTTGGAGTTTGCCTACACTTCAGAGCTGACGTTTAACTTCTGCGTTATGGCCGAGGTGGCTATGCTTGCACGGCACCTGCACATGCCTGAAGTGCTTCAGATTTGTGAGTCGGTGCACAAAAAAGTGGAGGAGCAGAAGTTAATGGTTTTTCAGCAAGGAGGCGTGCACACGGTCATAGCCAAGGAATCTTTGCCTGCTCAGCCGGTGGTTTCTTCAGACTCTGGAGCTTTTGTGTTTGCTATGGAGACTGATGGGCAGGCGGTGGTGGCTAATGCTGGACAGTCTGAAGCTGAACACTCAATCACTGTTTTTACAGGTGAAGACGGAACAGCAGAATCTCTGGCCTTGCTAGCTGGGGCGACAGTAGACGGTGAGACTATGACTGTGGTTACACACAGTGGACAGGCCGGTTTGCCCGAATCCCTTTCTATTGTGGCTCAGAATGCCCAGCCAGAAACGGGTGAAACCATGACTGTGGTCACTCACTCGGGACAAGCTGGTTCAAGTGAATCCCTGGCTGTGGTTCAGGCATGCTGGACAGTGGATGAGCCTCAGCTAGTGGATGCACCTGTAGCAGAAAGCACGGCGCCTCACGCCTACATTATCAGTGTCGAACCTGACAAGATGTCACCTACAGAAAAGGTTCACCTGGCTGCAACAGCACCTGCTTTTCAGGAGGATCCTCTAGTCCTGGCTTTACAGTCACTATCTCAGCCGGTGCAACCTGCACAACAACTTCCAGCTCCTCCACCTCAAAAAAGAAGGCCGGGGAGACCACCAAAGGTAAAGCAGCCCCCACCAGAGCAGGAACCGGTAGTGCAGGAACCAGTAGTTGCAGAAAGAGTGAGCGGAGAGGAAGAGGAGAAAAAAGATGAAGAAGAAAGTTTGGATCCTAATAAAAGGTTCCTAAGGAAAAGGTCGATAAGAGAAGGAGGATACATTCGTCTGCATATGGGAATTGAGACAGAGGAGGAAGAGGCAAACGCTGTAAAGGTACAGACAAAGTCTGCCAGGGCAGTACTGTAAAAGTACTGACTTAAAGTATCTAAAGATTTATTTCTGTAAAGTTTTTGTAGCACACTAAAACACTAAAAACAGAGAATGATATAAAAATTGGATTGAAATATAACAATATAAAATGATGCAGTCCGTTTACACTCCACACAGAAAGAAATGTGTTTGGCCGGTAGCCAAAGAAAGATCATGGTTCAATTTCCAGCTCTACCAAGCATCCATTGTGGGCCCTTGAGCAAGGCCCTTAACCCTCAATTGCTCAGTTGTATAAGAGGGATCAAATCTGGATAAGAGCGTCTTCCAAATACTGTAAATGTGAATGAATGCGATATGATTTCTTTTCTGTAGCTACAGATGAATAGAACTATTGCCGATGTTCCGTATGAACTTATCTGGGTAAAATTAAGCTTTTGTTAGTAGATCTTTTGCTTTGCACTGGAGGAAATCAAATCATGGAACCACGGTTTTTAATAATGGGGGAAAAAACCCCGAGTAATTTCAATACAGCTACTCTATTTTCACTTATGACCGCTGACAAAATTACGATTAAAGCTTTAGGTTTTACACAGAGACCAAAGAGTCAGGTAAATGCAAAGCTACGGAACAATTGTCATCATTAGTGATGCACAGCACTAGTATATGCATGGAAAAAGGTAGCCATCTACACAAGCTTTTTTAAATAAAAAAAAAATAGCTTTTAATATCTGAATTTTGTTTGGTCTTCAGACACCCCAGAGACTGGTAAAGCGAGGCCGTGTGTCCCAGTCACTAAAAAAACCATCGGCTGATTTGACAGAGTCTGAAAATCAGTCTGATTCTAAGACACCCGAGGAAGCTGAGGCTGATGGGCTTCCTGAGGAAGCTGAGACGGATACGGTTGAAGTGACCTCTGCAGAAACACAGGCAGCACAAGAAAAAACAGAGGGCACAGTGGATGGAGAACACACATGCACCGAGTGCGGTATGGTGTTTCAGAGACGCTACACCCTGATCATGCACATGCTGAAGCATGAGAAGACCCGCAGCTTTAAGTGCACTGTACGTACAATGTGGTTCTTTCATATATTTTTCTTGGACCAACACTACCAAGCTGACCAATGCCTGTAATCGTTTGCCAATTTGTATAGGAAACTAGATATATTTGTCACTTTACTTAAAGATGTCCGCCAAATACCAGACACACTCCCCCTCTCTTTTCCTTAACATTTTATCACATGCCTTGACCCCAAGGTTTAGTTTGCTTCATTTGGTCCTGACCAAAAAGGAAACATATTAATTTTAAGTCCTAGTCCAATTAGTAGTCATGCTTTTGTTAGCCAACCTAAAGATACTGAAAGGCATAGTAATGCATTTACAGCCTGATTGGCTAGTGTTGGTGACTTATATTCTGTGACAAAACATAATTTCATTCCTCTCGTATACAGACATAATCGTAAAACATGATCTGTGTCAATTAGTTGTATTAAAGAACGGCTTTTTCTCATTCCAGCTGTGTACTAAAGAGTTCCAATATGCCGTATCCCTCCGCGCCCACTTGGCCCGTCATAAGCATCAAAAGACCCAGAGAGCATCTTTGGCTCAAGGAACAGCTGATGAGGTCTCGGATGGGTCCGAGGGTCAGAGTAAAAGTCGTACCAAGCGCGAGTTTGTGTGTGACATTTGTGGTAAGAAACTGCCCAAGCTGTACTCTTTGCGCATCCACATGCTGAACCATACAGGTGTGCGGCCGCACTCGTGCAGGGTCTGCGGGAAAAGCTTTGCCACCAAGCATAACCTGAAGATGCACCGAGCTCAGCACGACTCGGCCAAGCGCTTCTACTGCACCATGTGTGAGAAGTCTTTTGTCACCCAGAGGAGCTTGAGTGAGCACATCAGCGTTCATACAGGCAAGCAAACACATTCTTAAAGTAGATAAAGTAATATAATGTCACTTAGGTGAAATTGGTAAATAAGCACGCATATTAGAACATCTCCTATATCTCAATTTACCGTATTTTCCAGAATATAATGCGCATTGAAAATCTTTTCATTTTCTCAAAAATCGACAGTGCGCCGTATAATCCGGTGCATCTTATATATTATTGATATACTGACCTCGAATCAATTTTATGTGGTATACGGTGCTCAAAAATCTTAATGATACATTCTAATCTGGAAAATACAGTAATTTGATGGTTTATAATAATCTAATCAGTGTTTAACTTTCTTCCAAGTTTAGTCCACGTCTGTCATATAGAAACTAAATATAAGTAAAATATAAACTGTAATTAATGAACCCTCTAGTTTCAGGCATTCATGGGATACTTTCTTAAATTCGTTAGCATTAACAATTTATATTATTGATATGTTATCTGTCAACGTGAAAAGCAATTGTTGGTGTTACTTTTTTGCCAAGGTTCACTAGTCTGTTTGTTTTAGTAGCCTGTTATTGAAATAACTTTTTTCTTTTGTTTTTCTTTTTAATTAAAAGGTGAATCAAAATATTCGTGCCGGACATGTGGTGCATTATTTCACCGAGCATCTGGACTGAGCAAACACATGAAAAAACATCAGCCCAAACCAGAGACCCGTTCTTTCCAATGTTCTCAGTGAGTTTTTCTTGCACTCTTTTACACAGATCCCGCTGTGTATTTTAAACAGATCAATCTTAATGTAAGAAACACGATAAAAATTATTTTGCATGTTTTTTGTCCCGACTCTACAGCTGTGATAAGAGCTTCTACGAGGCAAAGGACTTGCAGCAGCACATGAATAAGCACTTAGGCTTGAAGCCATTCCAGTGCCAGGTGTGTGGAAAAAGCTACAGCTGGAAGAAGGACTGGTATTCACATGTCAAATCGCATACCGTTGCCGAACCTTACAGGTAAAGATTAATTTTGCCTCGACACAAGGCTGTTTATATAGTTAAAGCCATGTAGCTCCAGAATGAGCGCTTCGTTTTGTTTTTACTTCAGTGTTGTGATTGATCATTTATTTGTTCCCAGTTGCTTACGATACACTACTACATCTACTGTCGGAATTATCTAAAAAAAAATTGTCTCCAGTTAATTAGTACCCTTTTTTTTTAAATGAACAATGATGATAAATGGCAGTAATTTTCATATAATTAATTCATTGATTAAATTACCGTATTCTTGGGATTATAAGGCACACCAGATTGTAAGGCACTATCAATGAACGGGTATATTTTCATACATAAAGCGCACCGGATGATAAGGCGCATTAAACGGTAATGTATTCCTTCACGAGACTCCTGACTACTGTAACCGTGATTCTCGGACAATCAGTCAAGCGGTGCTGGACTCAATAGCGTACAAAAGTTGTACTGAAACAGATTTCGAATCATTTTGTACCACATATAATGGGTTCACGGTCAGTAACAGCAACCAGAATTAATACAAAAGGTGCAACTGGCAAACTGTCAATACTATAGAAAATATAGTATTTTTAAGATGATCACAATTATTTGGCCTAACCATGATTATTGAATCCAACTGTCTTTACTGGTCTTGTGTTAGCCACATGGGGGAGCTGTAGTACTTCCAACACCCTACTTCATAGATAGTCGGAGTTAGATAGTCTGAGTAACTGGGTTTTCCCAGCGCACTTCAACAACACACTATTACCAGTTCTATTACCAGTTCAACTCATGTTAATGATAATGCAACTGCATATAGCATGAATTAATGTATATGTAGATGAACAGAAATCACGGACAAATGTCCGCCGTCTCAATCGTTGTTTCTTTTTGGACACGGAGCACGTCTTTAAAAAAAATCCCCCTCTACACCACTGCTTAATGTAGCAATTAATTGATAGTCTTATAATCCGCTGCACCTTATAGTCTGGAATATGACACATCATCCACATCCTAAATTCTGAAATGTGTTGGAGCATGCATGATGTTACTGATTATACTGAAGTGACTCAAGTGTTAAAGTAAATACACACAAACACATCATTTGTAAAATCGTCAGTGTGTTAGGTAGTAGGTTTCAGTTATATTTGATCTTCTTTATTAGGTGCAATGTTTGTGGGAAAGAGTTCTTCGAGAAGTCTCTGTTTAGGAGGCACATGAAAAAGGCTACCCATGGAAAGAAAGGCAGAGTGAAGCAGAACCTGGAAAGAGAGTGTGAGCACTGCGGCAGGAAGTTCACACAGCTCCGCGAGTATCGCCGACACATGAACAACCATCAAGGTGCAGTCACGCAGATAAAATACACAAAACAGTCATTTCTTTAAAGGCATCACTTATGCAGAAAGCCAACAGATATTTGAAGTATATTCGCCATGTTAAACCAATTTCATGTGTTTTAGTCGGTCCTCCGTTGGCTTCCACTGGACTTTCAGAACCTTGCGCTTGCACATCATAATGGAATATAGTTTCTTTGATTTATGATTCAATGTGTTCAAGATGCAAAAAAAAAAAAGAGCAGCACAAATTGAACATTTTCTTTTGCATGCTTTCACATGCACACACACAAATAATCCTCAAATAACTAAAAACTATAAATAAAATTCCAATAAGCTAATACATTTTTTTTAGCACATACATAATTATACACCACATGTTGGGGTCAGAGCGCAGGTCAGACATGATTCAATCTGGTTTGTTGAACCCAGGTCTTTCTTAGCAGTTGTGGGATTTGAACCCAGGTCTTCCTTGATAGTGATGGGTTTAGAACCCAGGTCTTCCTTAATGGTGGTGGGTTTAGAACCCAGGTTCTTGGCAGTGGTGGGTCTTGAATCCAGGTCTTCCATGATGATTGAGGGACTTGAACACAGGTCTTCCTTGATTGTAGTGGGACCCGAACCCAGATCTTCCTTGATGGTGGTAGGACTTGAACACAGGTCTTCCTTGGTGGTGGGAGTTGAACCCAGATCTTCCTTGATGGTGGTAGGACTTGAACACAGGTCTTCCTTGGTGGTGGGAGTTGAACACAGGTCTTCCTTGGAGGTGGTTGGACTTGAACCCAGGTCTTCCTTGGTAATGGTGGGAACCCAAGGTCACCCATCACATTGAGCGAATACATAACTTGAAATTGTGAATAATGTATGGATCTATGTTTCTTTTAAGTGCATGTTGGGGAAAAGTCCAATTAAAAGTTTGTTGTCCACTAGATGGCGTTGTACAAATTTTGAATTGTTTAGATTTAGGAGAGGATTTGTGTGCTATTACCTTACAATTTCTTTACTTATCCGCTTGCGATCACCCAATTGATTAGGGTTTTATTGATTAGTCTATAAAATGTGTAACAGTGAAGGTATTGGCTCGCTAAGCAAGGTTCTTACCTCGTTACTGCACAAAACAAAAATTTCAGGTCCTTTCATCGTTGAACAATGATCTAATGTAACGTTGTTTTGTCTTTTGCTTTCCTCGTAGGTGTAAAACCATTTGAGTGTCTGACATGTGGTGTTGCCTGGGCCGACGCCCGCTCACTGAAACGCCATGTGCGCACGCACACAGGCGAGCGCCCCTACGTGTGTCCTCTCTGCCAGGAAGCTCACATCGATGCCCGCACGCTGAGGAAGCACATTTCCAAGTATCATGGTAATCAGTTGCCGGGTAAGATCATGTTAGAGAAGGATACACTACAGTTTCATAATCAAGGCACCCAGGTGGAGCACGCCGTCAGTTTCCTGAGCCCTGAACTCCCCCCTGAACTGCGTCCAGCTGAGACATCTACCACCACAGAGGAGATCGAAACTGTGCTCATCACAGAAGAGACAGTAGAGGCCATGCAGGCTATTAATGAAGGTGCCGTCACCACACTCTCGGACCAGAGCATCATGCAGGTGGTGAACTACGTCCTAGCACAGCAGGCTGGTGCAAAGGGGGAGGAGGAAGAGGCCTCTGATATCATACAGACCATGGAGGTGGAGGTGGCACATGTAGCAGAGGTGGAGTGAGAGAACCACCAAGACTTAAAAAGGGAAAATTAGCCGAGTCGAGTCCAAATTATGACTTAAATAAAAATAAGGAAAAATGTACCAGATTGGTAACATTTAAAAAATTATTTTTGTTGTACAATGACTGAATAAGTGTGTATGTGTGATGCTTTACTCAGCAGTGTGTGTGCATGACTAAGTAAATTGTATACTGTACATTTTGTAAATAAAAAGTGGAAAAAAAGAAAATGCTAAAGCGAGTAAATTAGAACGAAAGCTTTTACAGAAGTAAAAAAAAAAAATACAGCTTTTTATTTAAAATAAAAGGTTCTGTGCATTCCAAATGTCTGCTTCTGGGTTTATTTGTGTTTAAAACTCTAATATATGTATAAAACACTAATATATGTATAAATAACCTAATTTATATTGTACAGTTTTTATATCTAGTTCAGTTCAGTTAGTCATTTAGCAGACGCTCCTATCCAGAGCGACTTACATTTGGTCTCTTTTTTACAACTGAGCAATTGTAGGTTAAGGGCCTTGCTCAAAGGCCCACAGTAGTTGTTGGTGGGAATCGAACCCCGGTACTAGTCCAACACCTTAACCACTAGGCTACCACTTCCCATATCTTATTTTTCAAAAAGCCAAGATCAATTAATTTACATTTACAGCATTTCGCTGATGCCCACAGTGGTGGCTTGGAGGTGCTGGGAATCGAACCTCTGTCTTTCTGGTGTCTAAGACCTTAACCACTAAGCCACCACGGCAGTGAGAACGTTTTTACTTTCTTGTTTTTATTTTATTTTATAATCAGTAAGATTAAATGTGTTCTAGATTGATGAGAGACATGAACAATAAACTCTTTACTAATAATTATATAGTATTATTTACATAAATAGTTGACGCGGTGGTGTAGTGCTTAACACTGTCGCTACACAGCAAGAAGATCCCAGGACGGAGGTCTTTCTGTGTGGAGTTTGCATTGTCTCCCAGCACTTGCATCTGGGTACTCTGGTTTCCTCCCACAGTTGAAAAACCGTGTACATTAGGTTGATTGGTGATTCTAATTTGCCCATTTGAGTGAATGTGTGGTTGTTGGTCCATGTTTGACTCCGCGATGGACTGGTGACCTGTCCAGGGTCACTCGCTCTATGTGCGCTGGGATAGAATTGTTGCAGGTTTGCTTGCATACTTTAAGAGGATTGTTAAAAGTTTGATCTTTTAGTGCTTTAATTTACTAATAAGAGGGAATCTGTATTTCATTCATTAATTTATCTTCTTAACCTCTTATTCCCTAATTCAGGGTCATCCCTGGACATTTGCTGGAGTCTATCCCAGTACACATAGGACAAGAGGCAGAGGTACACCCTGGACAGGTCACCAGTCCATCGCAGGACCACACATAGACAAACAATCACATTCACTCCTATGGGCAATTTAGAACAACCAATCAACCTAATGTACATGTTTTTGGACTGTGGGAGGAAACCCACGCAAACACAGGGGGAAGCACAGAAAGAGACCTGGGCTTGGAACCTTTCTGTGCTGACCTTCTTGTTGTGAATCTGTACTGAACTTGCTTTAATCATTGGTTTATTTCGATTAGTAATCGCACGAGACTTCTAAAGCTTAGACAACTGACACCAAGCAGCTTTCCAGATGTTCAGATCTTCAGTGGGCAAGAAACATTTCTGAGAAATCATCCAAACATTTAATGGTGCATTTAATCATCTATACTTTTTTACTACTAGGAATCCTGTTCCTATTTGAGGACATTTTCCACAGTATCCAAATGAGATGTCCATAGAAGCAAATGAAGGGTGTGTAAATGTCTTTGGGGACATGCAAATTATGTAAGTGTCCATATGGGATCATATCTAATATCCTTCTTTGCTTGAATTGGTGACCAATGACCAATTTGTTTTGCATGTGTTATCTTGGAAGGTTGGGGTCAGAGCCTAAGGAAAGACACTTCGGTGTTGGAAGGCAAACACGTCTTCCTGGTCTTTCACGGCTAAAACACAGTCCCTCCTTGGCTGTGGTGGGGCTTGAACCTAGGTCTTTCTTGGCTATGGTGGTAGGACTTAAACCCAGGTCTTTTTGACTGTGGTGGGACTTAAACCCAGGTCTTCCTGGACACCACAAACGAAACGTTAATCTCTAAAAAGTTTTTATTGTTCACCCGAACATTCTTAAGGCAATCTTTTTATTTTGTATTATTAATATTAATTAAAAGAACATGATTAATGATGATTTATTGTCGTGTTTGTTAGATTGCTCAGATTGATCACCTCACAACAAGAAGGTCCCAGGTTCGATTCACGGGCCGGGAATCTTTTTGTGCAGAGTTTGCAAGGTCTCCATGCGCTTGTGTGGGTTTTCTCCGGGTACCCGGGTTTCATCCCACAGTCCAAAAAATGAACATTAGGTTGATTGGTGATTCTAAATTGCCCATAGTTTCTTGTGTGTATGTGTGTCTGTGTGTGGCTGTTTGTCTGTGTGCTGCCTTGCGATGGACTGGTGACCTTTCCATGGTTTACCCCTGCTTTTCGCCCTATGTGAGCTGAGATAGGCTCCAGCAACCCCCGTGACACCGAATTAGGGAATAAGCGGGAAAAAAGATGAATGAATGAATGAATGAATGAATGAATGAATGAATGAATGAATATTTCTTCAGTAGTTGACAAAGGCCAAATCCTTTGAGCTGGTTTTAAAAGCTTAGTTTGGGTTGGTGAAGCCAGGTTAAGAGCCTTTAGCCTCATCTAGCGGCAAAATGTGAAACACACACACACACACACACACACACACACACACACACACACACACACACACACACGATCTTCCGGCGGCGTGAGGGACTCCAGTTGAGTAAGTGCTCCCGCTTTTCTCACTCCAGCTGCAGGTGTTTTCTGAGCCCGCCATACTCCTGACACTCGTTTCTTTTAGGAACGGGTTCGAATTGTGAGATGAGCTGTTTAAGTCATGGCGAGGAATGTGACTCCGTGGATTTGGCTCAGGAAGCCCATCTACATACAAGTAAGTGCTGTTCATGGTTTCCTCCAGCGGTGCTTTTGTTAACCGACAGCTTTTCTTTCGTCTGCACCATTTTAACGTCACATCTGTACTCGAAACTTTCCTCAGCTCCTCTGTTTCCCGACTCACTTCATCCTTTTTTTTTTTTCTTTAATTAGATCTATTCTATTTATTTTATACAATTTATACGCTAAATAGGAATCAGAAACGTTTATTTAGAGACGTTGTCACCTCCCACCATTCAGGCGCGGAGATGAGCTGTCACTAAACTAAGGTTGTTATGTCGCGGAAGCGCGTCCCCGCTCCACGAGAACGCGCTGTTGCTGTAGCAACAACTCTGATGGATAATACAGGGGGGCTTGATAGCTAGCTTAGTTATAGGATTATCAGTATTTTATTATACCGTTTTAAACATTGTCAAAAAATATTTTACTGGAACCTATCCCAACGCACATAGGGCGAGAGGCAGGGGTACACCCTGGACAGGTCACCAGTCCATGGCAGGGCTACACATAGACAAACAACCATTCACACCCACATTCACTCTTATGGACAATTTACAATCACCAATCCATCTAATATACATGTTTTTAGACTGTTGGAGGAAACCAGAGTACCTGTAGGAAACCCACGCAAGTGCGGAAAGAAGATGCAAACAACGCACAGAAGGATCCCCAAGCCCGGGAATCGAACCCGGGATCTTCTAGTTGTGAGGCGACCTTGTTAACCACTATACCACTGCGCCGACCAAAAATATGAATCTAATAATAATAAAAAAGTAAAGTGACCTAACATGGTGGCGTAGAGAAAGTTAGCTCAGTTACTTTCAAAACAAGATGGGTTCGATTCCCAGGCCGGGGATCTTTTGGCAGGGTTTGCATGTTCTCCCTTCACTTGCGTGGGTTTCTTCCAACAGTCCAAAAACATGTACATTAGGTTGATTGGTGATTCTAAGTTGTCCATTGGAGTGAATGTGTATCGGGAATAGGCTCCAGCAGACCCTGTGACAGTAATGGAATAAGCGGGTAAAAGGAATGAATGAATGAAATGAAATGAATAGAAAAAAAGCATCAAGCAAAAGTGAAGCAACAGGATAAATCAATGTGGTAGAAACCTGGACTGGTTTAGGTTAAGTTGCCATCCTCCAGTGACTTTGAAGGATGTATGATGTAATTAGATGCCTGTTACTGTTATGACCCTTAGCGTAATCTTCGGAGAAAGCCTGACATCATTTTCATACTTTCGGAATAGACTGCGTGTCATTCTGTAACCATCTTATAGAAAGAAATTATTTCGATGTTCACTTTTGCTGCATCTACCTTCACATCAGTATGAGAGCAGGCTTCTTCTTCTTCTTTTTTCATTTTCATTTGCTCTTATGTTAACCCAATGTGTGCCTTAACCCAATGTCTATGCAGCGATGTCTCAAAGTCATTGATAGAGACGGGTGTTTCAGGGGAATGGACTTTTTCTGTCCCTCTTTGGTCTAAACGGGAGCCAGGAGGAAGTTAAAAAAGCTTTTACTGTCTTTCAACCTGTATGTGTGGTTCACTTCTGTCTGAAAAAGTTGTGGATCAAAATCCATTTACATTTACCTTTCTGGCATTTGGTAGACGCTTCCCAGCTCGACCAAACAACCACCGTAGGCCCTTGAACAAGGCCCTTAACCACCAATTGCTGAAATGTAAGTCGCTCTTGATGAGAGCATCTGCCAAATACTGTAAAAGTAAACGGTGGAGGTGTGACTTCAATTTATCTCAATGATGGCTTAGTAGATAAGATGTTAGACTGATACCAGAAAGACAGGGTTCGATTTCCAGGATTCGATTCCCACCTTCACCATTTACATTTACAGCATTTGGCAGATGCTCTCATCCAGAGCGACTTACATTTCACCAATTAATGGTTAATAGTTTTGCTCTAGGGCCTACAGTGGTTGCTTGGTGGAGCTGGGAATCGAACCCCAGTTGTTTTGGTATCAGTCCAACACCTTAACCTCTAAAGCTACCCCTTCCCTGAAATTTGTTTGGTTTCATTTTATACTAAATTGGAATTCTGTTTGTGATCTCTTTGGGGGGAACTGAGCCATTGGGGGTTAAGGGCCTTGCTCAACACGTCCACAGTGGTTGCTTGGTGGAGCTGGGAATCATTGTGGGCCCTTGAGCAAAGCCCTTAACCTACAATTTCTCTATTGTATAAAAGAGATTAGATGTATGCCGCTCTGGATAAGAGTGTCTACCAAATGCTGTAAATGTTAATGTAAATGATCCAGTAGAGCAATCAGTGGTAAATGCTCTGCTTAGGTGTTCAGTAATAGCAGCTTGGCCATATTGGGAAATGAACCCTAGTGATTTTCCCATCTGCAGTATAACACCTCTACTACTTACCACATTTATTCCGCACAAGTAACCAGTATACATAAATCTGACTCGGTACATTTAACAGAATTCGATTCGCAGCCATATAACCAATACAGGCAGCAGGCACAGCTAAAGAAAGTGTGTAAAGTTAAATGACTTCAACTGGAATGAAAGTACATTTCATATTCCCCCCCTTTCCTGCCCCCCTCTCCCTCTCACTCTCTACCTTTTTCTCGCTCTCTTTAACTTTGACACACACTGTTAACCAATTGAAAAGTATGAAGAAGTGCAGCAGATTCAGCATAGGCCAGACTGTAGATGTTCAGATGTCAGGTCACACACTCACACACAAATTTCTGTGCTGTTATTGATCTATCCTAAAATGGCCAGAAATTCATTCATTCATTCATTCATCCATTCATTCATTCATTTATTTATCTTCTTACCCGCTGATTCCCTAATTTGGGGTCACAGGGGTTGAAAGAGAACATATCACAGTACACATAGGGCAAAAGGCAGGGATACACCATGGTCAGGTCGCCATCACAAGGCCACACATAGACAAACGACCACACACACACACACACACACACACACACACACACACACACACTCCTATAGGGCAATTTAGGCCATAAGTCAACCAAAAATTCAAGTAAAAATTGTCAATCAGCCTAATCTCTTGCTGTGTGGCGACTGTGATAACCTCAATGTTACCAAGCCACACTTAAAATGGCCAGAAATGAGCGAGTTATTTCTTTTCCCCCTCAAACTACTTTTAGAGGAAAAAGACTTTTAATACATTTAGCTTCAGTCAATGATGACAAAAAAGATTTATTAATATCTGGCTTCTTATTATTATATTTATTATATATAGATAGGGTTGCGCGGTGGCGTAGTGGATAGCACAGTCGCCTTACAACAAGAAAGTCCCGGGTTCAAATCCCGAGCCAGAATCTTTTTGTGCGGAGTTTGCATGTTCTCCCCGTGCTTGTGTGGATTTCCTCCGGGTGCTCCGGTTTCCTCCCACAGTTAAAAAAAAACATGCAGATTAGGTGAATTGGTGATTGTAAATTGTCCATAGGAGTGAATGTGTGTGTGAATGGTTGCCCTGAGATGGACTGGCGACCCGTCCATGGTGTACCCCCGTGGCGCAGCAGACCCCCGTGACCACGGATTCGTGAATAAGCGGGTAAGAAGATGAATGAATTTTATATATATATATATATATATGTATTAGTCCTAGTTTGGTATTTTAGGAAACACGGCATGAAGCAGAAAAGCATTGTATTATTGAACAGTTGCAGTTGTCTGTCTGCAGTTCTAGTTTAACAGTCTGACTCAAATCATTCAATAATAAAAGATTCAATAATAATACCATCTAATAGCGAACATTCATTTATTCATTAATTTATTAATTCATTCATTCATTCATTTATCTTCATACCCGCTTATTCCCTAATTCAGTGTGACAGGGACTGCTGGTGCCTATCCCAGATCACATAGGGCGAGAGGCAAGGGTACATCCTGGATGGATTGCCAGTCCATTGCACGGCAACATATAGACAAACAACCACTCACACACACTTTCACACACATTCACTCCTAGGGGCAATAATAGAATCACCAATCGACCTAATCTGCATGTTTTTGGACTGGGGGAGCAAACCGGTGTACCAGGAGGAAACCCACGCAAGCGCGGGCAGAATATCGAACATATCAAATGCATTCCATAATATCCATTCCCTAATAGTTTAATTCATAGTTTAATATTAATGTTTGATCTATATCAGCATCTTGTAGGACGATATTTACAATCAAATAGTGTATTACTGTGTAAATGTTTGAGAGTAGGGTGCGTATAGAATGTTGGTAAACAATTTTATACACAATAATAGCTTATGATATACATTACAACACACCACCATGAGCCTTGGTTCTAACTAAAGCTTTTAGCTGTTGTGTCGTTTCCCACTGGGAGGAAACTAACCTTTCTGTGACAAGTTCACCTCTAGGGATGCTCGGGTCTCTGCTTAAGTGACTTTGGACCAGAGACTAAAATTGTGAGCATTCAGCCATGTAGGTAGACCAGTGAACTTGCTTTTAAAGCACACATCAGGAAGCAGGTACACATTCTCGAGTCTAGACAAGTCCAAATCTCAGCGGACTTTCCAGACCCCAAAATCTATTAATGCTTTTTTGATCTACTTTATAGTTCTTATTATAGCTGACATTATGCACTGAATACTCTGCCTTGGTCATGTTATCATAATCAAGAAAGTTTAAGAAGCATTTTTTTATTAGAAAAAGGAAAAAAAATAAACGAATGAATGAGCAATTAGGGGTTAAGGTCCTTCCTCGGGGACCCAGAAATGGCAACTTTGTGATGCTAGCAATCGAACCCATTATATTCATTCATTCATTCATTCATTCATCTAACCCGCTTATTCTCTAATTCCTAATTTTGGGTCACAGGATAGAGCCTATCCCAGCGCACATAGGACGAAAAGCAGGGGTACACCCTGGACAGGGCGCCACATATAGCCGAACAACCACTCACACACACATTCACTCCTATGGGCAATTTAGAATCTGGAATTTACAATATATATCTTGTTCAAACTTGTTATTTTAAATAGACATTAAATTAGTTAGTTTATTTATATTGATATACCTGAGTAAAATCACTTCTGATGACATTCTAAGTCTCTAACTCACAAGTTTCAGTTACGTTGAATAAAATCATGGACAGGTTAATTAACCGCAATGTAATGTAATGTAAGGGTGGTGCGTTGCGGTAGTGGATAGCACAGTCGCCTCACAACAAAAAGGTCCTGGGTTCGAGTCCCGGGCCGGGATCTTTCTGTGCGGAGTTTGCAACGTCTCCACAGTTAGGTGGATGGGTGATTTGTAAATTGTCCATAGGAGTGAATGTGTGTGTGAATGGTTGTTTGTCTGTGTTGCCCTGAGATGGACTGGCGACCCGTCCAGGGTATACTATGTGTGCTGGAATAGGCGCAGCAGACCCAGTAACCCCGAATTCGGGAATATCGGGTAAGAAGATGAATGAATGAATGTAATGTAGCTCTCAATATAGCCGCCGAATTTACTGGATGTTATAACAAATCCAGTAACTTTTGCGTCCTGGGATTGGAACTATATACTCATTCTTACAGGCATTCTTTATTTATGACTGTATACATTATGTACGAATATTCCAAGGCCCATGAGCTTATTAGAAACACTGCAGGGTTTATTTAAAACACATTACAGTTATATATACAGTATATTCCAATACACGGTGCTAAATTAACTAAATCCTTTAAACTGTGGCTGTGGACATTTGCCTTTTTAGCTACTAAAGCAGTAATGATGCCCTGCACTGATGTCGGGTAAGAAGATTAAGGTATTAGTTCATCCCAACAGTATTCCATGTGGATTTGATCAGGTCCCTGTGCAGGACATTAATTTCTTACACTTTGGCCAACCCTGAAGCAGGAAGGGTTAAAGGCCTTGTTCATGGACCCAACAACCAGATCTTCTTGGCCTCCCAATCACCTACTCAACTATTTGATCATTAACCATTTGAGCCACTGTATTCTTGTCAACAGAGACAATCATAGCTGGATCAGGTGTTCATTCATTCATTCATCTTCTTACCCGCTTAAGTCTGCAGCGCCTATCCCAGCACACATAGGGCGAGAGGAGGGGGTACACCCTGGATGGGTTGCCAGTTCAACACAGGGCAACACATAGACATTCACACACACATTCACTCCTATGGACAATTTACAATCACCAATCCACCTAATCTACATGTTTTTGGACGGTGGGAGGAAACCAGAGCAACCCAGAGGAAACCACGCAAGCGTGGGGAGAACATGCAAACTCCGCACAGAAAGATCCCGGCCCGGGATTCGAACCTGTTCTAACCACTACGCCACCGCGCCGCCCTAGGTGTTCATAAATTCAAAAATAATTATACTCATTTCTTTATCGTATACATAATAACCTGTTTTCTAAATTCTAGGAAGAATTTGCACATTATTTATGCCTATTGTACGCTGTATTCCCAGAATACATTGCAATCACAATTATTTGCCAAGCATCCATCTGAAATGCAAAGTCATTACAATTTTATAGTGCACAAAAATGATTATATCCCATTCTGTACATCTCCTTCCCAAAGGAAATTCGAACCCATTTTCTAATGGAAAATTGCACCATCAGATTGTGTCTGAAGCAAATGGCCAAGCATCACTGCAGAGCTTAAAAGATGATCATTTCCTTTCCTACATTTGTCCTTTGCTAATATGTCCTGATGGCACCAATTATCTTACTCAAATCTTTGCCTATTCTTTTTTTCCTCATTATTCTTTCTTCATTTACGAATATATATATATATATATATAATCATCATGCTCTCGAGAAAAGATTATATTTTAAAGATTATTTTTACAGGAAGCCATCACACCATATTTCTCTGTTTCGCTCTTTCTCTTTTGTCTCCTCTCCTTTCTTCCATCATTCCTCCTCTTTCTTTGGTAATCATTCATCGTTCTGGTGAGGAGGGGGTCATTAAGGAATGAGCATAAAGGAATATAAATTATTAATGACTAATAAGAAGACACAAACGGGGTCATGAATGTAATATTTTCTCTTTTTTTTATTTCACTCAGTAGCAAAATATGATTAGAAATGAAAAGTGAAAGCAGCAGACCTGCAGGATGGCACATACCTGCAGTGTAATGCTCTGATGCAATTCTGAAATCCCAGGCCAGTCATCCAGAGAGCTGGAGTAGAATCGCTGTGTGACTCTTGGCCCACAGGGGGTAAATTACAGTCCCACAGCACAGTGTGTCTCTGAGAATCTGTCAGGATGTTGGTCCTCCTGTGTTGCCGTCAAACCAAACAAGCCATAATAGTTTGACTGCAAGTGTCAACAGACGCAAAGGATTGTGCTTGGAATGTTGATTTCTCTACATGCTTTTCTGTCCTATTTGTATGTATATATTATATATACATTCATTCATCTTCTAACCTGTTTATTCCCTAATTCGGGGTCACATGGATCTGCTGGAGCAGCGCACATAGGGTGAGAAGCAATGGTAAGCTAAGACTACTGGGCCTCTGAGAAAAAGCACTAACTATCTGCATGGTAGGATAAAAGTTGTTGTGTATAAGGATATTCATTCATTCGTTCATTTTCTAACCTACTTATTTCCTAATTCAGGGTCACATGGGTTTTGCTGGAGCCTATCTCAGCGCACATAAGGCAAAAGGCAGGGGTACACCCTGGACAAATCAATATACACTCACACATTCACTCCTATAGGTAGGTTTGAGCCACCAATTAACCTAATATTCATATATCTGGACTGTGGGAGAAAACCAGAGTACCCGTATATGCCAACTCCGCACGGAAAGACCCCCAAAAATCGCTTCTGGTTATTTATTTTTTTTGGATTTGTAGATTTTCTCTTGCTGTCTAGATTTTTTGCCATTGTGGATCTGCTAAATGCTTTTGTTTTTGTAAATGCGACGTGCTTGTGAATAAAACTTTTAGTTAAACCGCCAATTCTACGCTTGGGTGGATTATTATGTCGTACCTTGGATCTCTTGCTCACCACCGTGACACTTACCTGCTTGTTCCCTAATTCAGGGTCACAGGGGTTTGCTAGAGCCTATCGAATAAGGCATTAATGGAAGTGCATTTTAATATTTTTTAGTTAGTTAAGGGGAAACTTTTAAAATTGTAAATAAGGATAAATAAAATCTTCCAGCGGATCCTATAGTAGGATTACAGCTAAAAATGTATTAACAGTAGCTAATGACTGTAAGCCTAGAAGATACAGTGAAGTCTGGATGGATCCGTGCTCATCCTTCTGCATCGTCTCTTCTCTGCTGCTTCTATTAATGAAAAGCAAAAGAAAGAATCTCGGATCAATAATCGATCATTTGATGATTGAGGACTACGAGCCTGCAAATAAACAATTCACATTAGAGAGGATGAAGTAAATTTCTCCAAACATTAATGGAATAGGTCATGGTAGTGTGTGTCTTATTTTTGTAATGTTACACCTATAATGGTTTAGAGACGGATGCTGCGTCCAATTGACCATTCAGAGATCGATACAAAGTGGGAAGTATTTACGCCATGACAGCATGTCCTTAGAGTTTAACACCACTTTTTAAATAGAGTGTTCACATGAGACTTCATGACTGAGCCATTACTGGCAAATGCACGGCTAGAATTTGTTATGTATTTTTTGTAAAATAAATAAATGAATAAAATGTTTAAATAAGTTATCCAGGATGATCCTGTAGGCATCATATCAGCCCAATAATATTAAAGGCATTGTTCACCCAAACAAACATTTTATTATTAATTACTCATCCTCATGTTGAGCTGAAGATGTTGAGATTTTCATTGGGTGTGACGAGGATGGACAGGATTAGAAATGAGTTTATTAGAGGGACCGTGCATGTAGGATGTTTTGGAGACAAGGTGAGGGAGGCTAGATTGAGATGGTTTGGACATGTGCAGAGGAGGGACATGCAGTATATTGGTAGAAGAATGCTGAGGATGGAGGTGGTGGGCAGGAGGAAAAGAGGAAGACCAAAGAGGAGGTTTATGGATGTGGGGAGGGAAGATATGCAGGTAGTTGGGGTGAAAGAGGCAGATGTAGAGGACAGGGTAGTGCGGAGAAGAGTGATCCACTGTGGCTAAGACTCATGTTGTTTACATGCCATAAGATCTCCTTTCATCATTGGAACAGAATTTGTGATGGAATCTGAAGGCTCTCTGATCCACTCATAGTTAGCGAAGTAACTACCACATGCCCAGACACGTATAAGATGATCGACAAAGTAGTCCAGATGACATCATCAGTCCATCTGTAATATTCCCCAGCTATGGGGGTAAATAACACAGACTTTATTCCACTGTTTAAATTGTGGATGCGTGTTCACAACAGTTAGTTACAGCATTTAGCAGACGTTCTTGTTTAAAGTTCCATCATAGAACCACCACTCTTACCACCACTGAACCCCTTTGGGATGAACTAGAATTACAACTGACCCACCCCAAACCTCCTTACCTGACATTAGTGTCTGATCTCACTAATACTGTTGGAGCTGAATGAAGAGATTCTCACAGTCAAGCCCAACATTGGACTGGAAGGTTTTACTAGAAGAACTGGAGCTTCATCCAATAGTAACAATAGGAATCGATCTGGAAGATGATGTTGAAAATCACTTTTGTTTGTGATCTTCAGATGACCACAAACATTTGGCGATATAGTGTATTTTTCAACTTGTAAGTGGTACAAGTGGTAGTTCAGTAGTTCAGGACTTGGACCAAAGCCTGGTTATTTAAATGTCATTGGGTTTAGTTTACAGTACCACTAAGCCTGTCTTATTGGAATGATAATTAATTGTCAAATAAATAATTGCTTGCTGCTTTGTATTTCCTGGTGCATATCCCCAGCAGTCTTGTACATTTTCGCTGTGCTTGTGTGGTTTACTCCAGGTATTCTGGTTTCCACCGACAGTCCAGATTAGATATTCTTAATTTGCCTATAGGAGTGAGTGTAATTGTGTGGTTGTTTGTCTGTATGTAACCTTGTGAAAGATTTGATCTGTTCAGGTTGTACTCCGGCCTTACGTCCAATTGGATGGATGGTGGGATAAATGGATGGATGGATGGATGGATGGATGGATGGATGGATGGATTGAGTCTTGTTGCAGCAACATCTATATATATCTATGCGGTATAATTGTGCTGATATAACTCAGAGATACAGAATTCGTCAGACTAGTGTAATTTGATCGTAGCACACACATTTGTTTAGCAGAACAATTATGTTGGAAGCAAATTATATGATCAGACTGGAACAACAAGAATTTCCGCTCTGCATTCACACCATTTAATAAATCCCTTAATTCCAGCACCATTGTGTCTTTTTATGCTTTACGTTCTTTCCCTGAAAAAAACTGTACCTTATTGACACGCCACTACATTTTACATAAAATTTACATACATCCTATTTAAGGCAATCCATATTTTATTGTGTCCCATTAATGGTGTTTACATTTTCAGCCTGAACTGTGATGACCTGTGAAGGTCTCTTTTTACCCCGAATTAGGGAATAAGCAGATATAGAAGATGAATGAATGAATGAATGAATAAATGATGTACGCAATCATTACCTGACACCTCTTTTCAAATAAAAAGCTCTTCTCGCCATGACAATAGCCCAATGTGTGTCTGCAGAAAAGCGCTAAGTGCCCTCCCACCGTGGACTGCAGTAAAGTTCAGCCAATTGAATCAAAGTATGCAAATCACATCTTCTAGCCAATAAACTTAATGATTAAAAAACAACAGGGTGTATATGTTAAACCTGGAACGTTTTATATATGGAGTCATTGACCTACAGACTTCACCAGCAGCGTGTGTCACACGCCTCACAAACATGGTGGTGTTATCTTGTTGTTATCAAGTTATCTTGTTTTTACCTGAAATTTATCATTCATCCATCCTCTATCATCCCAAATTCCCACATAGGGAGAGAGGCAGGGGTACACCCTGGACAGGTTGCTCAGGGCTACACGTAGACAAACCACCATACACACACACACACACACACACACACACACACACACACACACACACACACACACTCACTCCTATGGGCAATTTAGATCAACCTACAGTATTGTCCGGACTATAAGGCGAGTTTAAATACAACGTGTGCTCATCTCAGACCTCCAGTACTGTTATACCACTTTCTTTATTTGGTCCTGTCTTTTACAGGGAATAATAAAAAAACGGTTTCCTCCCACAGTCCAAAAACGTGCAGATTAGGTGTATTGGTGATTCTAATAGGAGTGAATGTGTGTGTTAATGGTTGTTTGTCTATGTGTTGTCCTGCAATGGACTGGCAACCCGTCCAGGGTGTACCCTTCCTCTTGCCCTATGTGCGCTAGGATAGGCACCAGCAGACCCCCGTGACAACCAATTAGGGAATAAGCGGGTAAGAAAAAGAATGAATGAATGAATGAATGAATGAATGAAAAAAACGTTCCTTTTACAATAACTCCAGTACAGTCAAAAATACTCCATATTATCCAGCAGTATGTTTAATTCACAATTATTCACTGACCACTAAGAACATCACATGGACGAATGAACTTATTCCTCTAATTAAGCAAGTGCTGCCATGGTAACACATCAAGACACCAGAGAGCAATAAGTCAACCCAAGTCTTCTGTTACAAACCAAATAAGCATGTTACATCATTCATTCATCCATTCATTCATTCATTCATCTTCTTGCCCGCTTATTCCCGAATCCGGGGTCACGGGGTCTGCTGCGCCTATCTCAGCACACATAGGGCAAGAGGCAGGGGGTACACCCTGGACGGATCGCCAGTCCATCTCAAGATGTTTGTATTTTCTGTGGTTCTGTAGATGCTAATTGTCACAAGATGTCCTGTAATTACTTCACGTAAGGCAATTAAAGTGTCACATGACTTATTTCTCAGTAGAGAATGGAAAGCTAGTTAGTGGTGGAACTATTGGCAAAACCACATACTGGGCAATATGTAGCTATAGATGCATCCACCGTAGGACACAGTTCGATCACTGGCCCGGGAATCGAACCTGGACTTTAGACAAACTATGTCAAGGACAAAAACAACGATTGAATCTCGTTGCAGATTTACACATAGCAATGATTGTAATAATACATTCATTCATTCATTCATTCATACATTCATTCATCTTCTTACCTGCTTATTTCCTAATTTTGGGATAACCGTTGTTTACGGGAGCCTATCCCAGTGCATATAGGCCGAGAGGCAGCGGTACACCTTGGACACACATTCACTCCTATGGGCAATTTAGAATCACCAATCAACCTGATGTACATGTTTTTTGACTGTGGAAGGAAACCGGAGTACCCGGAAGAAACCCACGCAAACATGGAGAGAACATGCAAGTTCCGCACAGAAAGATCACTGGCCTGGGATTCGAACCTGGACTTCAGTTGAGTCTCATTGCAGATTTACTGGAACACTTGGGTACTTCTATCTAGGGTTAAAGCATCGATCATTAAAATGTCACAGGTTGGTAGTTTCGTACCCTGTTTAGAAATATCTGGAAAGCTGTGTGAATTTCAGGTTAGGTTGACTTTTTGACGGTCGCTGTGCTTGTTTTAGATACCTAGAGCTGAACATCAACTTTCACAGTTTTCTTCATGCTCCTGTTCACCACACAGTGCGGTATGTGTCGCTCGGGATAAAAATAAATCTGCAATCTCACACAATATATCCAAAATGTAACCAAGGTAAATACAGTAAAATTGCCCCCCCCTTCTCTCTCTCTCTCTCTCTCTCTCTCTCTCTCTCTCTCACTCTCTCTCAGAATGGACACTTTTGGGTGGACCAACATATTGTGTACATTCATTCATTCATTCATTCTCATTCAATCAATCATTTATCTTCTTACCTGCTTATTCCTTGAGGTCTGCTGGAACCTATCCCAGCGCACATAGGGTGAGAGGCAGTCCATCGCAGGGCCACACATAGACGAACAACTACACACATTTACTCCTATGGGCAATTTAGAATCATCAGTCAACCTAATATACATGTTTTTGGACTGTGGGAGGAAACCAGACATTGTTTATATTGTAAATCTAATAAAGATGAATCAAACACATGGTAATGTAGTGATTAGTACAGTCACCTCACAACAAGAAGGTCCCAGGTCTGATTCCTGGACCGGGGATCTTTCTGTGCTGAGTTTGCATGTTCTCCTCGTGCTTGCGTGGGTTTTCTCTGGGTACTCCGGTTTCCTCTTACAGTTCAAAAACATTAGGTTGTACATTCGGTTGATTAGTGATTTTAAATTGCTCATTGTGTGTGTATGTGTGTGTGTGTGTGTGTGTGTGTGTGTGTGTGTGTGTGTGTGTGTGTGTGTGTGTGTGTGTGTG
>JAOTRA010000012.1:9310517-9324563 GCA_026260255.1 Pseudolaguvia tuberculata | reverse complement strand
GTGTGTGTGTGTGTGTGTGTGTGTGTGTGTGTGTGTGTGTGTGTGTGTGTTGTTTGTCTATGTGTGGCCCTGCAATGGACTGGCAAGCTGTCCATGGATCCCCTTGCCTCTTGCCCTGTGTGCGCTGGGATAGGTTCCAGCAGACCCCTGTGACCCTGAATTAGGGAATCGGTAGGATAGAAGATGAATTAATGGTTGAATAACAAGTAACTTTTCATCTATCTTATCCATCCATCCATCCATCCAACCTTGCCCCCCACCCCACTCCCTTAAAAATCGAAAAAAAAAATAAAAAATTACACTCTTTCTGTCCTGACAGGTTTCACATGCCTGAAAAGATTTTTAACAAAACAATTTGTGGTGTCCCAAAGGTGTTCCATGGGGTTAAGAGCGGTACAAGACACTCCAGTTCTTCCTCTAGAACCCTAGCACACACTCTTTTTTTCTCTAGAACCATAACACACCATATCTTCATCGAACTTTGGGGCTTTATGCATTGTGTATTGCTATGCTGGTGTTGGTCCAATAAAAATCCCAATGCTGCAGAATATTTAAAGGAACCATAGACAAGTGTGTGTCTCCAGCTCCAACTGATTGTCCTGTCCAGCCCCATTGGACACCTTTTGGACACCATAAATTATCTTAAAACATTTTAACAAGAACTGTAGAGCTTATTTCAGATGAAAAACAGTCACCGCTCTTTAAAGGTCAAAACAAGCTGTACCATTTGTTCAGATTTTAAGGGGGTTTCTATATGAGAGCGACAATTCTAACTTACATGATGGAATTGTCCACAAACCGTTGGTGTATATGCCACTATCTGGGTGCTATATTTGTTCATTAGTGCTATATGTTAGTCTTAAGGCTATCATAAATAATATTCAATGATTCATTCATTCATTCATTCATTCATTCATCTTCTAACCCGATTAATCCCTCATTTGCGGTCAGGGGGAGATAGATAGATAGATAGATAGAGAGAGAGAGAGAGAGAGAGAGAGAGAGAGAGAGAGATAGTCCAAAAAAATTTACATTAGGGTGTGTGTGTGTGTGTGTGTGTGTGTGTGGTTGTTTTTCTAGGGTGTCTATTTTCAAAATTTGTTTGAGCAGAATGTAATGGTACAGATGAAGGAGTGCGAGACAGATGGACAGATGGACAGAAGGACAGATGGATTATGTGCTAATTCTTACTGCATAGTTCTATTAGATAATAATAAATAGTCTGCCCTGAAAACTGTGTTCATCTTTTTTAATCAATTGTTCATATGCGTATTTTTCCGTTTTTGAAAATGGCAGTTTATGATGCTCATCCCATAATAATCTCTGGTCTTCTCTCTTGTGCCCAGGCTCGATTCTCATACGTACACATGAAGTATCTGTTTTTTTCCTGGTTGGTGGTGTTTGTCGGAAGCTGGGTGGTGTATGTCGAATACTCCTCCTACACAGAGCTGTGCCGTGGACATGAGTGCAAGAACACTATTGTGAGTTCAGCCACAACATTTCAAAGTTCCTTCTAATGGTGAAAACGCTGACAAGAGCGCCACCTGCTGAAACATAAGACTACACAAATTAACCTAGCAGAGAATAGAGGAGAGAGAGAGAGAGAGAGAGAGAGAGAGAGAGAGAGAGAGTGGTGTTTATGTGATGTGATGTGGTGTGTGTGTGTGTGTGTGTGTGTGTGTGTGTGTGTGTGTGTGTGTGTGTGTGTGTGTATTCCAGTGTGATCAGTTCCAGAAGGGGGTGATCGATGGTACAGCTTGTAGCAGCTTATGTGAGAAGGAGACGCTGTATTTCAGGAAGTGTCTTTCTGCCAAACCCCGGAACCAGGTCAGAATCTAATTAAAGCTGATTTTCATACAGACACAAACACAGTTACAATTCTGGCCTTGTTCAAGGTCCAAACGAAACCTGATTGTTTAATTAGTAGTCCAACAACTAAACCACCGCACTACCACCTCCCCCACATATAAATTATAACTAGTTTTGATCAGAGCACAGGGTCAGCCATAGCGTTGCTCTGGAGCAGAGGTTAAGAGCCTTGTTCAAGCGACATCCTAAGGGTGGTACTTGATCCTCAATCCTCCAATCAACAAACGCATCGAGTTGCTGCTGCCTAATACGGGGTCATGGGGGTCTGCTGGAACCTATCCCATTACACATTGAGTAAAAGGCAGGTGTATACTTTGAACATTTCACCAGTCCATCGCAGGACAACACATAGATGGACAACCACACACACTTACACTCACACAGGATCAACAATCAACCTAAAGTACATGTTTTTGGACTGTAGGAGGAAACCAGAGTACCTGGAGAAAACCCAGACAAGCGCAAGGAGAACATGCAAGACCTTCCTGTTGTGCGGCAACCATACTAACCACTACGCCCCGACGCCGCCCCCTTCATCTTCTTGATTTCATTATTTAAATATAATGTAAATGGGACTAAGCGCTGTTGCCCCACAATGGGAAGACCTGGGTTCGATTCCCGGGGGTCTTCCTGTGTAGTTTGCATGTTCTCTTTATGCTTGACTGGGTTTACTCCAGGTTCTCCGGTTTCCTCTAAGAAACCAAAAACATTTACATTGGGTTGATAGGTGATTCTAAAATGCCAATAAAAGTGGGTGTGGCTCTGGGATAGACTGGCATCATGTACAGGGTGTACCTCTCCTGCCTTTTGCCCTTATGGAATAGCCTCCAGCAGGTTTAGAAAATGAATGAATAAATGATGTGGTGATCAGGTTGTGTTTCGTTTCTTTTCTTACTGTGATTTTAGGACCGTGTTAAGATTATTTGAAACCTTCATTAGACTGTGTGTACATTTTAGGTATATTCTGGTAGCTGGGGAGATTTGGAGGGCATCATTAAGTGCCACATGGAGGACCTTTCTCACTATGACCTGGTAGAAGAGCTTGAAGCACGGAGAGAAGCACCAGCCTTTAATAGGCCCACAAGGGGCACATCTGTGGAGAAGTTCAGAGAGATGGTACTGAGCCATTTAAAGGTGAGCGCAAAAATACTTCAAAATTCTAATAAAGGAAACAGGTTTCCTCCGGGTACTCCGGTTTCTTCCCACAGTCCAAAAAACATGTACATTAGGATGATTTGTGATTCTAAATTGCCCATAGGAGTGAATGTGCGGGTGCGGTGGTTCGTCTATGCGTTGCCCTGTGATGGACTGGCGACGTCCAGGGTGTACCCCTGCCTCTTGCCCCATGTACGCTGTGATAGGCTCCAGCAAACCCCTGGTCCTGGAGTACCCGTTGGTAAGGGGTACTTACCTTAAATAGCTTACCTTTTCCTTAAATAGCAACATTTTCACTTAGCGATACATTTGTTATCCCCCTTTAGGAGAAGGTGGGCGATCAGGCCAACCTGCATGACTTGGTGGCGCTCGTGCTTGGCGTAGCTGATGCAAACAAAGACAGTAAGATCTCTCTGGCAGAAGCACGCTCGGCCTGGGCTCTGCTGCAGCTAAATGAGTTTTTAATGGTGGTGGTTCTGCAGGGGCGGGAACACACACCAAGGTTGCTGGGCTTCTGTGGAGACTTGTATGTGTTGGAGAAGGTGCCGTATACACCACTTTATGGACTCAGCCTGCCTTGGGCTGTGGAGGTCTGGTTTCCATCAGGACTGCTCAGAAGAATGGAACAGTGGATGGCACCATCATGGCCTCGCAAGGCCAAAATTGCAATCGGGCTATTAGAATTAGTGGAAGACATTTTCCACGGGCCATTTGGTAGCTTTCTCATGTGTGAAGTGAATGCAGCTTGTTTCGGCTACACCGAACGCCATGACCTGAAGGTGTTGGACGCCAGACGCATCATTCCTGAAGCGGGTTTCCAGAACGTAATGCGTGAGCGGCGATGTGAAGTGGATGCGGACTGTTTATATGGAGTGGACTGCCATACCACGTGTGACCTCACCAAACACCGTTGTACCACGGAGGTGACGCAACCCAACCTGGCTAAAGTGTGTGGTACCCTGAAGGACTATCTGCTCCATGGAGTACCTATGGACATGAAAGAAGAGTTATCAAAGCAGCTTTATGCATGCATGGCCTTGAGAGAAGCCACTGAGCAAATGGAGATGGAACACTCGCTTATTTTGAATAACCTGAAGACGCTGCTATGGAAGAAGATTTCACACACCAAGGACTCAAAGTGAAAACAGAAAAACTTTTTTTTTTTTTTTAAACCAAGCTACTATGGACCCCAAAAGCCATGTAGGATAATGGTGCAGCAGGAATTATTAATACTGCACAGCGGTCAACGCCTTGGTCGGGTGGTATCCTTAAATCAGTTAGCATTGGGTTTCTGCCGTTAGGTCCAGTCTGTGGAAGGATCTAGAATGGTAGCCCATTTTGATGAAGCACTTGCAACACAAATGAGGGAGCAAAGCTGTCTAGTGTCTTCACTATTAGGAAACCGGATGATGTCACAACTATTTATGATCCCATGTCCTGGTGGGAAGAATCGAGTCTTGTAAACTTTTCTTTTTGCCCCAAGCAACTCATTAATGGATGAATTCATGGGCCAGATTGTGTATTAACTAGAAATTATGTAATATTAATACAGGATTTGTAATAAAAATTGATTAAACACAACAAAATGTAGTTCCAGTCATCCTTATATACACTGCATTGGCAAAGGTGGGCCACCGGACTACCACATATACTATATTTCAAATTTAATCTTTTACAATTTGTAACCATTGGAAAGACTTTGCCCTAATCATGATTGTGGCTTTGGTGGGTACACCATTAAAGGTTAATGATGTTGGTTGAGGTTTGGGTTGCAGTTGATTCTTTATAGTGCCCCAGTCTGTGAATCAGACCATCGCCATGCCTAAACAGTGTGTGTGTGTGTGTGTGTGTGTGTATGTACGCAACGCCACTTCCTAATGGAAAAGGATAACACAGGACTGCAAGCTAGGACTTCTTAAACTAACCAGATGTAGTGTTAAGGTGTCCACAAACTGCCAGTGCGGACAAGACATTGAACCCTTCTATAGGTACAGAAGTTCCATCATTTAGAAGAAATCTTATGCATTTAATCCAATTTATTCTAAAAGCTAATTTTGTAGCCAACATCGCTGCATAGTTCATTTACAACCAAAGTCCTGCTCGGCTAGACGGAGACAAAATGCAAAAAAAAAAGTAAAAAAAAAGTAACCTTCAAATAAATACTGTCTAAAGCTTCAGATTTGATCAGATGAAGATGAATAATTCAATAAATGAATTGCAGCCGCTTTAATTTCTAGACCTGCTCAGACCTTTCTAATGTCGAGTCGTGCTTTTAATATAGTACCCATACAAAAGTCTTTTTCAATAGATTTATTAGACCAAAATTCTGCAAAATCATAAAGTGAGGCTGGTTTAATCCTCCTCTGCAGCCTGAGCACGGAGAAAACTGGCTTTCTTTTGAGCAACACGATCTTTTCTCTGGCCCAGTGTGAGCTTGGCACGGTTCCATCTAGTAGAAGGAAAAAAATTTTATTCAGGTCAGCAAACTGTTTTTCCACAGACAGACAAACAGAAGTTTACCGAAACAGTCAATCATTGGAACAGTCATAAAAACGCAACTCGTTACTTAATTGCTAGAACGCCAGACCCCCCCCTTCCCCAGCATGTCCCTGTTGCAAAACAGCCCACCATCATGACGTGTCAAATTCCGGAAGTAAATGTTAATATAAACAGTCGGAAGATTTAGTATTATGAAAAGATGCATACAACTGTTTTCTGTATAACGCTGGTTCATTAAAATCAATGACAGTCTGACCATCAGGGTCAAAAAGCAGGAGAAAAAGTTCAGAGAGCTCCGCCCTTCACAAGGCTAAACAAAGCAATCGCTTGATCGCAACTTTGCGGACACCCTGCTCCACAGGCTCGGGATTCTCTCATTTAATTCCAAAAGTCATGGTTGAGTCCTGGAGTCAGTCCGTATCCGGTGCAAAAGTACGGCATCTCTATCGGTTTTTTTTCTGGGACGTGGCCCACTTCTTTTTAAAATACAAACCTCCTCTACACTATTGCTTAATGCGCCTTATAATCCGTCCGTGAAAATACGGACTTTTGTAATCACAGAAGCAGCACATGCTTGACATTAATAAATGCTACATGCTGCCCCCACAGGTCAGTTAATGTAAGTAAATGTTGCTTTATTTATTTTATTTTAACAGCGAAATTAATATTCAGGATCACATTATATTTGATGCTACATTATCTCTCTCTCTCTCTCTCTCACACATGACAAACCTTTTGCTGTCCTCTGCTTCATATTAGCACTCTATTTAAAGAAACTGGAGAAGCACTGCCACCACCAGGTGCATTTAAGAATAGCAGTATATGAAATACCAAATTTATAGTATTGGACAAAGTGATTATGGTGTCCAGTAATCCCTCGCTATAATGCGGTTCACCTTTTGCGGCCTTGCAGTTTTATAAGTGCTGGGGTCCCCCCACAGATTTCCCCCCCCCAGATCGCATTGTGTTCTGTGTCCTGATTGGCTGTAGACCAATGTCAATCAATCTCCTGTGTTTTGTCTCCAGTACAGTACGCGTTCAGCTTGCCAAATCTACATAAATCCTCGACCGCTAGCAGTGTGACTCTGAAGAGCTGTACTGTATATTTGCAAGTTTTCTCCCCAAGGAAACTTTGAGTCACTATTAATTTATGTATCTAACCTAGTTAATTGTTCAAATTAAATCCGTTGATTCTAAAATCCATCATGATTATTTATAGGAAAACGTTTATATTTTTATTTCTCAAATGTTTGGGCATGAAAACCAGATTTAATCTTTGGTTTCATTCAAAAATACTGGACTTATTTTTTCTACTTAAATGTTTTAAGGCTTTAAACAGTCTGTAAAACAGGCCTCAACATTCACACACTTCTCTCTTGTTTAAACACTCAATTGAAAAATAAATAAATTCTGGTATATGACACTGGTCATTAAATCCAGTACAATAGGCTACAGCAGGGGGTTGAGACTAGGGATTAAATTTATATGGACGCTCATGCTTCTATGGACTCTCTAACCGCTTATTTTATATATCAATTTTTTAGCAGCAGTGTGTAAATCCAGACTGTGTAGAAAGTCTATTACAAACCATGGCGCAATAAATGGCTGTGATCCAAATAAAATCAAAATCAGTACTCACCTCTTCTTCTTGACCTCTTTCTTCGGTTTCTTTTCATGTACTGGGTTTTCACGGATAGCTGCATGGGCCTTGCGGTACATTGCCTCCATCTAAACGGGTAATAAAAATAAAAATTAAACAAATAAAAAGGTAAGTGACACCATATTTAAAAAGATCTTTAACCTCAAGCTACATTTTAAGAAAAACACTTACGCTTTCAGAGGTGACGCCGTTCTTAATAAAGCGAGAAAACTGTTTCTTGTAGGCTTCCTCATCCTCTTCCATCAGAAGCCTCATGTATCCAGCCACATTCAAGCCCAGGATGTGTTTGCGATGGACCTCTGCGTTAAACTCTTTGCTTTCAGTGTCATAGCCAGGGAAACGCTTGGTGCTAAGAGGAAACAAGACGCATTATCAGCTATATTGCAGTAGTTAATTTAGAAAATTACTTTTATAGCCATTGTTATAATTTTATTTGCCTTAAGTCCCGTGTTGAAATTAGTTTACATCTAATGAAGGCCCAACTACATGCTGCTCAGTCTAAACGGAATGATCATCAAGCAGCAGAACAGAAGAACCAGCAGGAGTGTGTACCTGTGAGGGATGGATAGTCCTCCGTCTACCGCTCCCTTCAGGGCTCCGAAAACTTTGTTTCCTGTGGTAGTTCTTGCAAGACCGGCATCCAGGTAGCAGGTAAAGGCACTGGGCTGTCCATCAATGCTTTCCACATTGAATTCCTCTCCGGTGATTTCCACCTGGCCCTCGTAAACTTTGTCCAAGCCAAATTTGTTCAGCAGCTGGTAAAGGGAAGGGTGTTTAAATAACTGTTCATCTTATTTTAAGCCACTTCACATACAGTTTAAGAAAAATACACATCAGCAAATTCAAAGAGTGTCAGATAAAATAGAAAGTGTGCACCTTTTCACACACCGGATGTGTAAGATAAATGGCTGAAAAGATTGACTGTGTATGTGAAAAAAAATAAAAAATATACAAATTTAACCAGTTACCTGTTTTTGACGTAAAATTACACGATATGGTATTTTGTACATCCTGTTTTTTTTTTGTTTTTTTTAGGTTTAGTCCTTCCATTTCCTCTTTTGTGACTCATCATTTTGTTCTTTAAGACTTGTGTGCATGCTAGCGCCGTCGAGGTGGGAATCGAACCCTGGTCTTCCCGGTATTAGTCGAACACCTTAACCACTAGGCTACCACTTCCCCAATCGAAGGGGTTTGGCATAAAAACGTATATTCAAAAATTGACTTTTGGTCTTTGAAATACCACCATAATTAACGAAGATAGAAAAGCAAATAGCATTAAGACAGCTAAGCGGTTAATAGCTAGTTTTTAACCTACTATTCTTGCACAGATATTATCGTATGAGCGAAGAGGACGATTCGGTATAAGTGGAAGTAGCAGAAAGCGGCAGATAGCAAATGCTTGGTGGAGTTAAACTGCATTCCTTCATCATTCAGGTTAACCATGATCTAGCTTTACTTCATGCTTCCGAGACGTTGACGGTCACATATCAAAATATACATTTGTTGGGAGATGTGTAAATGGGTAAATTATACAAGATGAATTGATCGTTTCATCACAGTCCTTTTCACCAAAATCGTGAGGTGCCTACAGATTTCCATAGACCCTTATCCTAAACAACAGAGTGCTTTGAGGCTCACAGTATCCTAAACTTATTGAGATTCCATACATTGTTGCTCATTTTTCCATGCCACCATTTATTTTTCCTTTACCCATTCCTTATGACAAGCACTTTACTTGAAGTGTTGGACTGCTAATAAGATGACAGGTTCAATTTCTAGGACCACCAAGTGGTCGCTGTTAAGATCCTGAGCAAGGCCCTTAACCTACCAACACACCAATTTTACAGCCCTTTTGTTAAACAATGGCCGTTTTCTCAGTGCAGATTTACACAACCAAATTTTATTTTATTTTTTTAATTATAAAAGTGAGAAAATTGATTTGTTCTTGATTTTGTACAATTCATTCATGCATGTAAGGTATTGGACTAAAAAAAAATAAAGGGTTCGATTCCCAGCTCCACCTGATCAAGGGCCTTAACTGCTAATTGCTCAGTTGTACAAAAGAGAATAAATGCAATGCACTCTGGATAAGGACATCTGCCAAATGCTGTAAATGTGAAATATATTTTTAAAAAAACCTTCAGAGCAAAAATATGAATCTCCAATACAGTTTAGAGGATCAAATCTGATAAAATGGAACTAAAAAAAAAAAAACCAGGAGGAGGCCGTTTTACCCTGCGAGCGAGGAGCAGTCCAGTGCAGTAGGCTGCTGCGTAGTTTGTCAGTCCCACAGTGATTCCATACTTGGGGAGCTCGTGAGAGTACGCCGCACACACAATCATGTCTCCTTCAATCTTGGCATAGGCAATCTGCAAGAAAAAAATGTTTTTAATTGTATACAGCCATGTAAATACAGTATGTACACAACATAGAACCCGGTGTCACAGACCGACTTACACAACCAACATTCACACTGTGCCTCAGTGCCAAAAAAAAATAGTCCCAGTAGAAATGATGGCGTTTGTACATGTGCTTAAGGTGCACGTTAGAATATGAGACATAAGACGATAGCGTAGCGCAAGGGAAGCAAAGAAATAAAAGGACACCGCTTCTTTCGCCCGCTACACAGTCCTAAGGTTAGCGCCAAGATAAAGAAAAGACTCCAGCAAATTCGATTAGGATGTTTTAATGATCATTTCTTTCCGTGTCCTTTCTACACCAAATGTAGTTCAATCTTTGCTTCATCAGACCACAAAAACTTTACAGCTGATGAGTGTCCATGTACTCTTCTAGTAAGCAGTGGTTTCTCGTCGAGGCGTCCTGCCTTAGACACTTTGCTTGTACAATGTTTTGCGTAGTTCATGAATGAAGATGTTAGCCAGTCTAATGACTACTTCAAATCTTGTCAATTTGGATTGTTTCTATAACTTGAAGAGTCTTCGTTGTGCTCTTTGTGACATTTTGACTGGCTGCTCAACTATCGGTAGTCATTTCAACAACATGAGTCTTAGCCACAACGGATCTCTCTCCTTTACACTACCCTGTCCTCTACTATCTGCCTCCTTCACCCCAACTACATGCACATCTTCTCTTGCCACAACCATAAACATCCTCCTTTTTGGTCTTCCAATATACTGCATGTCCCTCCTCTGCACATGTCCAAACCATCTCAACCAAGTGTCCCTCACCTTGTCTCCAAAACATCCTACATGCGTCGCCGTCCCTCTAATCAACTCAATTCTAATCCTTTCCATCCTCGTCCCTCCCAATAAAAATCTCAACATTTTGACATATCTGTAGAGTAATAACAGTCCCGAACTAACTTTGTAGATTGTCTGACAGTAGACTGGGGAATTTCTAAAATAAATTACCAGCTTTATGTAAAAACAAGCTTTTTTGCTTTTATTGACCTTCCAAAAGGTTCCCATACTTTACACAGAATGCTATAGGTAATGTTTTACTGGTTACATGCGTAAAACAGTGTTAATCCTAACTAAAAAAAAAAAAGAACTATAAACCTAACCGTGACAAATATAATGGAATGAATTAATGCTATTGCGTAAAGAATTCTACATGTAGCTACACACTTTTCTTTGCACCTAGACATTACAATACCAGGAAATAAAAAGGTCATGTGGGGATTTATAGTTAACTTCAGATCATGCAAATCATGCATGCAGATCATGTTAACTTCAGTCTCGCAGAGTATTTAAAAAATGTACAAAATTTGTCATTTGTATTTATTGAAGTGATAAGATGGAGGTGGACGTGACCGACCCAAAGCCTGGATTCAAACCCAGTGCAAAAGTGCCATGTGGGTAACGGAGCCAGCTGCAAAGTTTAGGAATAAAAGGGTCTACCAAATAGTTGTAGGCCCGGAGATCTGTAGCTTGCATGCCGTTCGTCTACAAAATGTTATTCATTCATTTTTAAACCCGCTTATTACCTAATTCATGGTCACGAGGGTCTGCTGGAGCCTATGCCAGTGCACATAGGATGAAAGGCAAGGTAAATCCTGGACAGGTTGCCAGTTCCATTACAGGTCACACAGAATAGACAATCAAAATCACTCACTTCTATGGACAATTTAGAAAATCACCAATCAACCTAATGTACAGGTTTATGGACTGTGTGAAGAAACTGAAATACCCGGAGAAAACCCATGCAAGCACAGGGAGAACATGCAAACACCGCACTGAAAGCCCCTTGTCCTTGTTGTGAGGTGACCCTGCTAACCATGCCATGCCTTTATTTTGTCAAAAACTTTATAGCACAGTGACATTCTATCTTAGCAAGTTGGGGTCGGAGCGCAGGGTATGACAGCTATGGTACAGGATAACGTGGAGCAGGAAAGGTTAAGGATCTTGCTCTAGGACCCAACAGTGACTGACAGTGGCGGGGCTTGAACTTGCGTCTTTAAATTAACAATTCGTAAGCATAACTATTTAGCCACCAGTTTAAGAAAAGGTGTCCATAGCAAGGTGGAAAAGTAGACAAAGTCAACCAAAGCTCCTCACAATAAGCCACAAATATCATCCAGTGTCATCAATACACAGGATTTACTGTCACTGATCACAATGATCAAACGGTAACTATTTACTATAGTCACTATAACTACACCAATATCCAATTTCTTGTTTAAATTATTAATTCGCTTTGCTGAAGCGCACATAGGGATAGAAGCATGGAAACACCCTGGACTGTTCGCCAGTCCATCACAGGGTCACACAGATGAACAACCATTCACATACATTCACGCCTATGAGCAATTTAGACTCACCAATCAAACTAATGTACATGTTTTTGTACTGTGGGAAGAAACCGGAGTAAACCCGGAAGCATCCCACACAAATGTGAGGAGAACATGCAAACTCTGCATAGAAAGATCCTCAGCGTGGGAATCGGACCCGGAACCTCATTGTTGTTTGGAGTCCATGCTAACGCTACCCTGTTTAAATATTACCATTTAAATACACCACCAGTCTAGATCTTGCTCCGACACATGGAGGGAGGGATTCAATAAACAAGAAAACAGACCCATCAGATTTTTTGTTCATCACCTTCCTTTCAATAATCATCCATTCATATGTCCCTATTCACAAATTTGGGGTCACAGAATATGCTGGAGCCTATTCCAGCACACACAGGACAAAAGGCAGGGGTACAACCCCATACCTGCCCCCAATTCAGAATCACCAAATCAACCTAATGTTCATGTTTTTGGACTGTGGGAGTGAACCAGAGTAACCAGAGAAAACCTACACATGCAAATGCAGTATAGAAAGACCCCCGGCCCAGGATTCGAACCTGGGACCGTCTTGAGCTAAACTTGGCAGTATCGAGATTTCTCACCCCTACAATAGACAGACAAATTACACAATTGTTTTTGCTTAAGTTCCCGGATGATCTTACAGCAATAAACTGATAAACACACCAATTATTTGAAATCTACAGGGTCACGGGGGTCTACTGGAGCCTCTCCAAGCGCACATAGGGCAAAAGGCAGAGGTACACCCAGGACAGGTCACCAGTCCACCACAGGGCCACACAGACAAAACCACTCACACATTTGCTCCTATGGGCAATTGAGAATCCCCAACCTAATATGCATGTTTTTGGACTGTAGGAGGAAACAGGAGGCAACCCGCACAAGCGCAGGTTGAACATGCAAAGTCCGTATAGACTCAGGAATCGAACCCGGGACATTTTTGTTGTGAGGCGATTCTGCTTAGAACTACTAACACACTCACCTGACAGATGATGTCCCTGTTGGAGAAGCGGACGATCATCCTGTACTTGGGTGTGTTGTATTTATTCTTGTCCTGAATGACCAGACGCTTACGGGCAAAGTAATCAGTTTTTCCCTCTTAACACACAAAAAAGAAAAGAAAACCCACAAACAGAAGATTGTAGAGTTTTATTTCTTTAATTTAGAAAAGTAAAACTTGGATCTGTAGCTCTCACCTCTCCTTCTCCTGAACTTCACCTGGTACCTCTTGAAATAGGCCTTGTTCTTCACTACTTTAACGAATCCCTGCAAAGAAACGATGATCCCATCACACACACACACACACACACACACCAACAAAAACAGTGCAAAGAATCCCAATCTGGCAACACAGCGGCTAACGTTAGCACGTAGCTTTAAAAGGAATCAAATCTGTGTATTTTAATTTAATAATCCAATTAAAATGCTTTACAATATATTTATGTATATAAGACACATGCAATAATGACATTTTTAGACCGTATTAACTAAAGAAGTATTTTTCCACGAATGGAAGGCTGGAAACATGCCATATCGGGCCACGTTAGAAGAGAAAAACCGGGTTATAATCTAACACCATCCGTCATTTTATTGCATTTTATAACGACAATAATCCTCAGGATAATCGAGCGGAACACGATTAATCGGATGAGGAGCAAATTGAGTGTTTTCACTAACCATTTTACAGACTTTTCAGTCTCCAAAGCCGGAGCCAGGAGTCAAACAACGTTTGGGATTGACTCCGCTGCACTAGAAAAGGAAGACTAAGTGTGCGCATGCGCCGTAATATCCTCCGCGCAGCCCCGAGGAGAAGAAGGAGACCTGAGAACAATTATCGTAGATCGCCTCCTGTTGGGTTGGAGAGAATTAAACATAACGTCTAATTTTCATTCATTTATTCATTCATTCATTCATTCATTCATTCATTCATTCATTCATTCATATTCTTACCCGCTAATTCCCAAACTCGAGGTCAGGGAGTTCTAATGGTGCCTATCCCAGCGCGCATAGGACGAGAAGCGGGGGTACACCCTGGACGGGTCTCCAGTCCATCTCAGGGCAACACATAGACAAACAACCATTCACACACACACAC
>JAOTRA010000012.1:9290341-9302169 GCA_026260255.1 Pseudolaguvia tuberculata | reverse complement strand
TCTGTGTGTGTGTGTCTGTGTGTCTGTGTGTCTGTGTGTCTGTGTGTCTGTGTGTCTGTGTGTCTGTGTGTCTGTGTCTGTGTGTGTGTGTGTGTGTGTGTGTGTGTGTGTGTGTCTCCGCAGAGACTTCGGACCGAGAACAGGCTTCTGAAACAGAGGATAGACACTTTGGAGAAAGTGAGTGACCGCTGGAAGCTTAAAGGGTTCAGCCAAGCTCTTCCCCTTAAGCTGATTTCACATCTGTCAATTATTTGCTCATAACCGTGTCATCATTACAATGGATTCCCGTATGGCGTTACGCCTTATGGATGACTCGCTCGTGCATCATGCTGACCATGACATAAGCTCACTAACTTGGCTGCGAATAACTACACTACTGTATGACTAGCTTACAGTCATCAGTGCAGACTGGCTCATTTTCAGAACCGTGTATTATTTACACTGTGGGGCTTTTGGTAGGTGGTAGTTGTGTTGCGTGAAACAGGTAAGGCTTCTCCGTCTATTTCACTAACTATAGGACCGCGCAGGAAACCGGGCGATTCGTGTACAAGCTAGTCTGACTGTGATTGATTTAGGAATAGAGCATGCACTCACGCTGTTGCATGTTGGGTCATTCGCTTCCTGGCGCGTATCCCTTCTGCCACGCATGGTGACAACGGTGGCCAATTGTTAGTGCTGGTCCATGTGTAAAGAAAAAGAATCGCCTCAACATCCTGCATGTTAACCCCGTGCACAGACCAAACAGTTCCTATGCATTTCCCAGTCCGTCATTAGACCTCTGCTGTGTAGATTTGGTGGTCCTACATAAAAACACCACTCCAAATGAGTTGCGTTCTAGTTCTTCTCTGCTTCCTGCTGCTTATCCTCTGCTTCACACTTTCACATCCATTTCATTACATCCACACTATTTTTGGGGTTTTTTTCTACCCTGCTTTTGTTAACAGGCTGTAATTCTGTACTAAATAATAATTTCTACTTTATAATAATTTAATTATAATAAACTGTTCCTTCTCCAGCAGCCTTAAATGCAAAAGGGTGGAAAAAAAAGTTACTGTGTTGATTTTTTTTTAAACCTGTTATAAAACCTTTTGGTCTGCTCTCTCTCTCTTGCTCTCTTGCTCTCTTGCTCTCTTGCTCTCTCTCTCTCTCTCTCTCTCTCTCTCTCTCTCTCGCTTGCTCGCTCGCTCTCTCTCTCTCGCTTGCTCGCTCGCTCTCTCTCGCTTTCTCGCTCTCTTTCTCGCTCTCTTTCTCGCACTGTCGCCATCTCTCTCGCTCGACTCTCTCGCTCTTTCTCTCTCTTTCTCTCTCTCTCTCTCTCTCTCTCTCGCTCTGTGTGTGTGTGTAACTTTCTTGATGGATTTTCTCATTGTAGGAAAGTGCTTCCTTGGCAGATAGATTGATTCAGGTATATTCTACACTCCTCTCACTGCCACCTTTCTCTTCTTTCTGCCTTCTGTTTTAAAAGGGCAGCAAAATTTGAATCTTTAAAATTTTATTTCATTCTTTCCTCTTACTTGGACAACAGTGGGCGGTGCGGTGGCGTACTGGTTAGCACACTCGCCTCACAACAAGAGTGTCCCGGGCCAGGGATCTTTCTGTGCCGAGTTTGCATGTTCTCCCTGCGCTTATGTGGGTTTCCTCTGGGTACTCCGGTTTCCTCCCACAGTCCAAAAACTTGATTGGTGATTCTAAATTGCCCATAGGAGTGAATGTGTGTGCGTGTGGTTGTTTGTGTGCCCTGTGATGGACTGGCGGCCTGTACAGGGTGTACCCTTGCCTCTCGTCGTATGTGCGTTGGCATAGGCTCCAGCAAAACCCCCGTGACCCTGAATTAGGGAATAAGCGAGTTAGAATGAATGAATAATGGTTGGGAGTGAATGATTAATTCGAAGGGTTGCATGTAGGGTTGCACCGATACCAATACTAGTATCAGTATTGAGCAGATACTGAGCTTTTGTAAAAACAGTCAGATACCGCTACACCCCAAGCTTATCTCACTAGAAATTTAAATTCTTTGACTTTATTTCTAATTTATTTATATATTCTATTGTTATATAAATATTTTATTAAGACAGCGCTGTGGCAAAGTGCTTAGCATCGTCACCTCACAACAAAGTCCCCGAAGCCGGGATCTTTCTGAGTTTGCATGTTCTCCCTGCGCTTGTGTGGGTTTCCCCCGGTTTCTCCGGTTTCCTCCTACAGTCCAAAAACATGCAGAAGAGGTGGATTGGTGTTTGTAAATTGTCCATAGGAGTGAATGTGTAGGTGAGTGGTTGGTCGTCTATGTGTTGCCCTGAGATGGACTGGCAACCCGTCCAGGGTGTACCCCGGCCTTTCGCCCTATGTGTGCTGGGATAGGCAAGAGATAATTATCGAGTTGTACAATACCATAGACCGTTACGTAAATATCGGTGAGTACCAGAAAAAGTTATCAGTATTTTAAAATTGGTATCGATGCACCCGTTATTGCATGTCTTGTAAATATCCTAATAAACTTACTGAGTGCAAGTTAAAGAAGAGATAAATGAAGACACCCGAGCATCCTTTCTTCTCTTGATCTCTTTAACCTTTGCCTGTTGAGGCACAGAAAGTGTTATTATTTTAATAAAATAACATTCAGCGGGGCAAAAAGGGTGGATTAATTGAAATACTTTAATCTATACAAACGTTGCTAACAGCATGATTTAATACCTAAGAATTCCACATCTAGATTTATTTTCCCGTCCTTCAAATGTTTTAAACTTCCACATGGCTTCCCCTTGGTTCACCTGGTATGTTGTCCCTGATCGGTTGCATCAGGGTCAGGTGACGCGAGCTCAGGAGGCAGAGGAGAATTACCTGGTCAAACGGGAGCTGTCCACAGTGAAACAGCAGAGCGACGAGACAAGCGAACAGCTCAAACAGGCCCAAGACATCATCAGGCGGCTCCAACAACCGCAGCAGCCTGTGGTAAGGATCGTGCACAGACAGCGCCCCATCCTGGATGGGAGGACTGCAACTGAACCTGCTGCTTAGAGAAAAAGCATGGATACGTGCCATAGGAGAAAACATTCAGAGCATGCATTAAATGCAGGAGAGTCATGAAGCGTAACCTAGCAACCCAGTGGTTGTAATCCCAGATGTGGTGATGTGTAAATTAGCACAGCAGCGTGGGTTTGGTTATGCTAAACAGCCTGAAGAGAATTCGCATGCTAACAGATAACACTGCTATGGTGGGCTACCAGGAGATTCTGAACTTCATTATGGTGTTTTGCAGAATTGTGAGACTGCTGTTAAGTGGTGTTTTCAATCACATTTGTTTGTTTTAAAGCTTTTTATTTATTCCTATCCTGGAAATGGGATTAAAGGCCACAGGGTGTTTAGTGTATTTTCCGGACTATAAGGCAAAATACTTTAAATTTTCAAAAAATCCACAGTGTGCCTTCTAATCAGGTTGTTTCCTGACCTCAAACCTCGGACCTCTTATATGGTACAAGGTGCTCAAAAACTGTTAATGTTTTAGTATGACGTTTGTAACCGCCGGGTGAAAAAAAACGGTGCAGAGCTCCATATCCCACGGGACTAAACGCAGCCATCGTGCTTTGGAGACACCCAGGGTTCTCTTTCTCCCCTCCCCCCCACCGCCTGTCTCTCTTTCTCTCTCAACTCCAAGATTAGTCCTGGTTCAGCCCTGGTTTAGTCTTGGTTTAGTCTGTATGCGGCCCAAAATCCGGCATCTTGATCGATGTTTCTTCTTAAAACAATCCCCTCTATACCACTGCTTAATGTGCTTTAATAATCCAGTGCACCTTATGCATAAAAATGTAGTTCCGGTGCGCTTATAGTCCGGAAAATACGGTACTCGGTTTCTAATCCGTAATGCTTTTCTCAGCTGATCCATGCAGTGGACATTGTTCACAGGGTTCTTTTGTACGTCACATTCTTCTAACGTATCATTCAGTTTTGTATTGAAAACTAAGGTCTCTTATATCCCGGGGCTCTTTCTGTTCGACTAGAAGGGGAACCCTCGCTACTCTGAAGAGTCCATCCTTCAGTTGGAAAGAGAGTTGGTCCAGGCTCGACTCAAAGAGGCTGAATCTCAATGTGCGCTTAAAGAGATGCAAGACAAAGTACTGGACATCGAGAAAGTATGTTTATTTCTCTTTGTTTCCTTAGAACTCAATATCGTTGCATTAAATTAACGTTACATCTACATTTGTGTGTTCCAGAGAAACACAGCTCTGCCAGATGAGAGTAACGTAGTGCGTCTACAGGAGGAGCTAATAGCTGTGAAGTTAAGGGAGGCAGAGGCTCTGACAGGCCTCAAAGAACTGAGACAGCAAGTGCGAGATCTGGAGGAGCATTGGCAGGTACACGCACACACACACACACACACACACACACACACATGCACACAGTTTAATGTAGAATGTTCGGTTTAAGATCATACAATAAGGAAATTTTGATCAGGAAATATGTAAATCAGATTTCAGGTAGGAATATTGTATTTTCCATATTTCAGCCTAACCTTTCTGATGCTGAAGGTTTTTTTTTTATTGGCTGAAAAATGTATGTGATTTTTATTTTGAGTGTGTATGAACTATGAGAAATGATTTAACTGTTGCCTGAAGAGATGTTGTCTAATTCTGTAGAAACACTTGGTGCGGACAGCTGGACGCTGGAAGGACAGTCCACGGAAGAACTCTGTCAATGAACTGCAGGATGAGTTAATGAGCGTGAGACTACGAGAAGCAGAGGTCCAAGCTGAACTGCGGGAGACTCGGCAAAAAATGCTCGAGGTCGACACACAGGTCTGTCTCTCCTAGCCACACACACACACACACACACACGCACACACACCTACATTCATTCTTATGTAATTTTACAATTACAAATACAGCAGCCATCACTGGGAAATGTAATGTTAACAATTCATTATATTTATTCTCTAAAGACAGGGTGTATCTTCTTCTTCTCCTTTCGGCTGCTCCCGTTAGGGGGTCACCACAGCGGATCACTCTTCTCCGCACTAACCTGTCCTCTACATCTGCCTTTTTCACCCCAACTACCTGCATATCTTCCTTCACCACATCCATAAACCTCCTCTTTGGTCTTCCTCTTTTCCTCCTGCCCGGGACCACCATCCTCAACATTCTTCTACCAATATACTGCATGTCCCTCCTCTGCACATGTCCAAACCATCTCAACTTAATGTCTCTCACCTTGTCTCCAAAACATCCTACATGCTACATGTCTAAAGACAGGATGTATATTACACACTAATGACCTGTAACACATCTTTCATTTTAAGTGCAGTTTGTTTTCATGTTAACTAAATTGTAGTACTTGTAATTAAGCTGAAAAATAATTCCTAAATTGTTTTGCCATCTAATTATTAAGGCTTTGTTATAGTTACAGCTAACAATACAGGTTTCAATACCAAGAATAATTATTGTCGTGTGTTACCAAAGCAGGCCACTAGAGGGCATTAGAAGTTTAGCTGTAAAGATGCTTATTTAGCAGTCAAAAGATCTGCTTCATAGATCACCATCAAAAGAACAGCGCACACACACACACACACACACACACACACACACACACACACACACACACACACACACACACACACACTACAATGTTTTTAATAGTATGGCTCAACATGCTGTAGATTTTAGACTCGTACTTTTCGAATTCGTTTCTATTAATTTTATACTAGTTTACTGTCGTGAGGAATTTCGTTGTGAAAAAGACATTATTATAGTACAATTTAAGAGATAGAGCGAGGTAGATCAGTCACTGAAAAACTGTCCAACTTCCAAACTATGAAAATGATTATGCTTAATGATTCTATTTTTTTTTTTTTTTACTGGTGCTACATATGTACTGCAGTCTGGATGGGCTACACACAGGGAAATGTTGGGGGGGTGGGTGTGTATTTGTAGTTTAGGGCAGTCTTTACGGTTAGTATGGTCTCATCACAACAAGAAAGTCCCGAGGTCTGCTATCCCAGCACATATATGGTTAAAGGCAGGGGTACACCCTGAACAGGTCACCGGTCCATCACAGGGCCAAACATAGACACAAAACCCCCCACACACACATTCACTCCAATGGGCAATTTAGAGTCACCAATTAACCTATATTTATTACTTTTATATGACCATTTCAATAAGCAATTGAAGGTTTAGGGCCTTGCTCAGGGACCCAACGGTGGGAACTTGGTTGTGCTAGAACTCAAACCTTGGTCTTCCAATTATGGGCCCAACACTATAACCACTGAGCCACTGATTAGAAACTCCAACCAACACATTGAGCTGTCAAATATTTCCGTGCTGACTTGACCAGATCTTGGGCTTCATCATCATCATCATCAGTAGTGCACTCTGTCCTGATTACTTTATTCATCACGGCTTAGAAGATTGGAGGCCAATCAAAAGTTTATCTAATTGTTGTTCCTCTTTAAACTTCTATTTTTTTTTTTAATTCTTTAAATAATAAATCTGATTGTTGTACAGCAAAGGTGATACAGTCTTGAGTCTTAAGGATGATTTATTTGTCTCCTGTTTACCCGCAGAACCAAATCCATAGCAACCAGCTGCGGCGAGCTGAGCAAGAGACGCGCAGTCTGCATGAAAGCTTGCAGATTTTGAGCACACAGAATAAACTGCTGCACTCTGAGTTGCAGGAGTTCAAACGCAAGCAGGCAGAGATTGAGTGTAAGGTAAGGACAACACCCATCCTACCATCTGAGAGACTGCAGAAATGGTGTAGTGTAATGCAAATGTTGCTTAAAATATTTTCTATAACACTTAAACCTAGTCATTGAACCCAGGTTTTGCGAAAGTTACACTATTTCATCACCGGGGTTAGAGATCTTATCCAGTCACCATCAGCAAATCCAGTCATGTTAAGAGGAACTAGTGGGTTCTGTTTTCAGCTTCTGTAGCAGAAAGATAATCCCCCTCCCTCTTTGTGTTTTCTGCCACCTTTCACTCTGTCTCAATCAGAATAAAGAGGAGGTGATGGCGGTGCGATTAAGAGAGGCCGATAACATGGCGGCCATGGCTGAACTTCAGCAGCAGATCTCAGAGTTGGAGATTCAGGTAAATCCCAGAGACACGCTTCGTCTTATTCGGATGAAACACGATGTTTTATGGTAAAACGACCAAACAGGAAAATCGGCCGGGTACAAATCAGAAACGGCTCATCCTAAAGGTTTTATTCCTTTTCGGGATAATTCTCTTTATGGTTTAATTTAATAGCTTGGTTGCGGTTCTTGCATTCACATGCAATTCAGGGCAAAAAGTTAGTTTAAAAAAAGCACAGTGGAGACATGGAGGAAAGTCTGTTTCAATAATATTTGAAGAGATATCTTTGATTTAACTGGCTATTTATCTGCTCAACTGAAATATTAGCTTGCCATTGGGGTGATTAGATAAAACTACCTAACCTTCTAGAGATGCATGTAGACCAAAAACAGGTGAAGGTGTACAAAAGCATAACTGTAGGTGTAGGAAATCCAAAACTACGGCAAGCCCAGAGGGGAAAAACGCCTTCATCCACACACACAGAAATTACCATGTCCAAAGCCAATAAACAGTTTAGTGTTTTACATAAGAAGACATAAGTCTATTGGAGACAGAGACATTGTGCAAACATTTAAAGAAATTGTTACTATACACCTCTATTAAAAACAAAAATAATGTGGATGTGGCTGTGCGATTAAAACCTCGCTACACAGGCTGGACTGTTGTCAGTGTCGATCGTTTGCTCAGCCGAGTGAGACGTGTGACTGTTTGGGAAGAATTCACTATTTGGGATGAGGGTTTGGGGGGGGGGTCTTTATAATTATACATAAATATAATAGATCAAAGATATAAATGTGCTTTGTTTTCCTAGACATCCAAATAATCGGCTAGAAGTACTTTTCATGCACTTGAAAGCTGTTGCTTAAAAGGTTTCCAGAGTAACAGACGTCAAAACTATGTGCAACCTTTCTCTTTCTTAATAATCTACAGTAATCCGCGAATCACAATCAGTATTAGTGTTACTAGGATGGTTTATGCAGGTGTTTTTGACGGTTTTAAGGACTGAACTTTGTGCATGTTTGCATTTGCTGAACTCTTCCTGCCATCCTGTGTTCGAATGGGAGGTGTGTCTCTGTGGTTTTTGGTTAGCCACAGTTGTGGGGATAAACTTCTGGTTTACCAAATCTGGTGAATCCAAACAGCCTGGTGTAGATTTTTATTACATTTTTTTTATATAAATACATATAAAAATATACAAATTTAATGTGAGTGAGGGACAGAGAGACGCTGGGTGAGACGGAGAGAGACGTGCGCGCACGCTGGGTGAGACGGAGAGAGAGGGAGAGAGGGACTCGGCATCCTGTGACTGCACTGTTTAGATAAAATCGGTCGGTTTATCAATCACAGATCACGTGTAATGCCTTAAAGATGAAAGGGTGAATCCAAGGTTTCATGTAAAGAACGGTTATTTCATTCTACAGCTGAAAGTCACACTATTTCACCCCCAATCAGGCCACCACATGTACCACCACTAAACTGATGTGTGCGGGAGTTTGAGTCAGTCTCAGAATGGTTTCAATCTGGAAAGATTTCTTTCAGACTCTGCCCACATGTCTGGCTGACACCAGAACACCAACTCACCACGTGACGGGTAGTCGAGGTGTTGAACAAAGTCCTCCAACTATTTTCTGCTCCACTTATAGTCATAATGTGAATATCATTCTATGCATAAAATGAAAAAAAACAAAAACAAAAACTATTTATACATTAAATAAAATAATAAAAGCTGTATTGTGTGCTGGCTTTATCATAGGGTGACACTGTTGCCTGAAAGTGATGCCTTTTTTTTTTTTTTCTGTCTTACCTTTCTTGCTGTTGGGTAAAGTTGTTGCCTTTACTTGGCCATTCCGAGACCACAGCTCATCTATCTTCATTACCATATGTAAAACCACTTCCTATCAGACTCAGAGTCACTGAGCTGGAATCAAAGCTGATTTTCTACTCTGCTTGTACTTTTGCATGTACACTGTTAAACCTAAAAGAGATTGAAAAAAAAACCCCACATCACACTAAAAATATATTTATTACAATAAATTTACAAACAGGAAGTAGAAGGGCAGCATAAAATAAAATCTCTTTAAAATCGAATGTCTGAAAGACACTTGTCGGAACAGTAAACAAGTAGTCCATCATCTACAGCTTCTTAATATGGCCCGTAAAGGTGTTGCGTGTTTCTATGGCAGCAGAGGAGACTCAAAACAACAGAACTTGGGTTTTACACTGGGGTTTTTCCCTGATGTAAAAAAAAAAAAAAAAAGTGATCAAAAGTCTTTTCTTGGTTTACCTGGCAACGCTGACTGTAAAATCTTTCCCAGAAATATTATTTATACTAAAATTTTCTTAAAGCGACAACATGGTGGCGTAGGGGTTAGCACTATCGCTTTATAACAACAAAGTCCCGGGTTCGATTCCCGGGCCAGGGTTCTTTCTGTGCCGAGTTTGCATGTTTTCCCCACGCTTGCATGGGTTTCCTCCCACAGTCCAAACACATGTAGATTGGTGGCACTAAATTACCCATAGGGATAAGTGTTTTTGTTTGTTTGTTTGTGTGGTCCTGCGATGGACTATCCAGAGTGGTACCCCTGCCTCTCGCCCTATGTGCGCTGGGATAGGTTCCAGCAAACCCTCGTGACCCGGAATTCTGGAATAAGCTGCGAAGATGAATGAACGAAAATGAATGAATGAGTAACCGTGATGGTATTATTTATTTCCCAATATTGATTAATTGATATTTGAATCTCTAATATTGGTGTCTAATGTTGGACTGACACCAGAAAGACCAGAGTTCGATTCCCACCTCCACCAAGCAACCACTGTAGGCCCTTGAGTAATCCCCAATTGCTCCATTGTCCCACTGGATAAGATCGTCTACCAAAATGTAAACCTGGATTTAGTGCTAATAAACTTAATTTACTGTTTCTAGCCTAAATGGGTTATTGAGCCTTGTGTTTATTTTCTGATCCATGGTTCGAATGGCACTATAACAGTAAGACGACAGGGTATCAGGGTGAGACTCCAGGATTTGAAATGTCTTTAGCGGGGATTGTATTTTTTCTTTTTTTTTTTGCGTGGTGTCTAATCAAGGAAGCCATTATTTAGAGTTGTTTGACGTCCCTGGCCGCAGCCTGCCACCTGCTGACTTTACGCAGCTGAGGGTAAGGAAGTCTGCTTAACTGCCTCTTTCTTATCATTGTCACCTGGGGTTGAGGGAGACTAACCTCAAAAAAAGAACACAAAATCCTGGAGCATTCGTGCTGCAGATCCTGCATCATCTGCAATTTATCAAACGTCTGCTGTTGGTGCAGACCGCCGAAATTGCTAATGGATGTCCCGATTGCAGTAGTGTGGGTGTGAGGAGGTTTTGGGTGGGTGGGGGGGGGGGGTTTATCTGCTACATCTCATGATCCTACCTCAACACATTTGTGTTTCTCTTCCTCTTTTTTTATTTATTTTTTGACCTTTTTTATGCGTCCTCTCCTTTTTTTGCTGGAGGAATCCAGTTTGTTTGCAAGGTTTTGCAGATGTGCGGGATATAAACAGCACGTGTGGCAGTTTAACAACACAGCCGAGGCATTTCCCCAAGGCATCAGGAGCAGTGTAAACATGGTCGGGGTGTCAACCAGAGCCGTGTAATAACACCGTGTTAGCTGAGCTTCTCTTTTCCAACAGCTGTACTTTTAACCTGTTAATGTCAGTGAACCGCGGATTTTGACACAAAATGATGTGAAGCAGGGCAGCGCGGTGGCGTAGTGGATAGCACAGTCGCCGGACCGGGATCTTTCTGTGTGGAGTTTCCCCCAGGTGCTCCGGTTTCCTTCACCAGTCCAAAAACATGAAAATTGTCCATAGGAGTGAATGTGTGTGTGAATGGTTGTTTGTCTATGCGTTAGGTTGATTGATTGTTAGGTGATTGTAAATTGCCCAGAAGAGTGAATGTGTGTGTGGCCCTGTGATAGACTGGCGAACTGTCCAGGGTGTACCCCCCGCCTCTCAACCTATGTGTGCTGGGATAGGCACCAGCAGACCGCCGTGACCCAGAATTAGGGAGTAAGCGGGTAAGATGAATGAATGAATGGTAGTGTTTTTTATGAATTTGTCAGAAAGATCCCGGGTTCGATTCCTGGGCCAGAATTCTTTCTGTGTAGAATTTTCATGTCCGCGCTGTGCTTGTGTGGGTTTCCTCCAGGTGCTCCGTTTTTTTTCCCCACAGTCCAAAAACATGTACAATAGGTTGATTGGTGATTCTAAATTGCCCATAGGAGTGAATGTGTGTGTCTCTCGTCCGTATGTGAGATGGGATTGAATCCAGCAGACCCTTGTGATCCAGAATTGGGGAATAAGTTGGGAAGATGATGAATGAATGAATGAATGAATGAATGAATGAATACAGTCAGTGAGAATGTTCTATGCTACTTGCTTTGTGACTGATCAATGTTGTTTTTCTTGTCCAGAAGGAAGAAGGGAAAGTACAGGGACAGCTGAACAACACAGACTCGAACCAGTACATCCGAGACCTGAAAGACCAGATAGCAGAGCTTAAGCATGAGGTGAGAGTGCAAGCAGCTTTTAGCACCACTTTTCCATCCTCTTTTTTTTATTTATTTATTTATTTTTTTGTCACAGATTTCATGATTGAGATTTAAACATGCATTAAACCTTTCGGCCTTACAGTCAGTCATTGAAGGTGTGTGTGTGTCTGTGTGTGTGTGTCTGTGTGTGTGTGTCTGTGTGTGTGTGTCTGTGTGTGTGTGTCTGTGTGTG
>JAOTRA010000012.1:9212145-9233655 GCA_026260255.1 Pseudolaguvia tuberculata | reverse complement strand
ATGCAAACTCCGCACAGAAAGATCCCGGCCCGGGATTCGAACCCAGGACCTTCTTGTTGTGAGGCGACTGTGCTATCTACTGCGCCGCCCTTCATTTAATTCATAATCAAACAAATTATCTTTTAACTAAAAAGATCTCAAAGAATCAATGTACAGAAAAATGTAACTATTCCAAAAATTTTGGCTGTTTTACTCATTGAAAAAAATAAATGAATGTTTTCTAGTCTGTGCTGCTATAGTGGACCGCCGGTGTGGGGGCGGTGTTGTGGTGGGCTAGTGACATATCCGGTGTTGTAGCTTCAAACGGGTGACACCAACCCACCTTAACTCTGCCCATGGATTTTGGTGTCAGTGTTTCTGTATGTGATTGAGATCTCAGGACTCCATGATTCTGATGCAGACTTTTGTGAAGATTTGCTAATTCGTTGTCATTGGATATGATATTTGAGTATCCCAGTGCACATACAACTAGAGGCAGGGATACAACCTGCCTGGACAAATCGCCAGTCCAGACGAACAAACAAACACACACACACACACACACACACACTATGGGCAATTTAGAATAATCAATCAACCTAATGTACATGTTTTTGGACTTTTGGAGGAAACCAGAGTACCCAGAAGAAACCCAAACATGCAAACTGCACAGAAATATCCCCAGCCTGGGAAGCAAACCCGGCACCCTCTTGTTGTGAGGCGACCGTGCTATCCACTACGCCACCGCGCTGCCCTCAATACATGCTATGTCTGAAAATAATAATAATAATAATAGCAAAATGCACCAATATCTAAGTTAATTTATCAAGCAAGAGCGAAACATTGGACTAAGAGACCAGAGTAATTGTAAAATTATGACTATGGTTCTTTCTCTGTAGAGCCCTCTGGATAAAGCACAGGCTGCTAAGAACAGGGGCAACAAGTATTTTAAGGCTGGTAAGTATGAGCAGGCCATCCAGTGCTACACCGACGCAATCAGCACCTGCCCCAAAGAGCAGAAGAATGACCTGTCCACCTTCTACCAGAACCGAGCTGCAGCATATGAGCAGCAGGTTTGTTCCGACGCCTCACCCTGCACACTCCTTCTGTTCAAATGCTTCTGATGTATTTCACTGGACTGTATCTAAATGTTTGTGACTGCAGAAGAACTGGACTGAAGTGGTGGAGGACTGTTCTCAAGCGGTCGAAATGAACCCACGCTACATCAAAGCTCTTTTTAGACGTGCCAGAGCCCTGGAACAACTGGACAACAAAAAGGAGTGTCTGGAAGGTGAGACACTAGTTAAAAGGTAGAACAGTGCAAGCGTTTACATAAACTATCTTAATGCAATTTTGGCAATACTGCAATTAACCTTTTTATTTTTCTGTATAAAAAGACGCATGAATGATGCAAATTGCATTTAAATAGAAGTCATAATGCGATCAAGTCTTTGCTCTGGTTATTGGGAATAATTACATGTTTATTCTGATGTTATAGAGCGCAGTAGTTATAATCAGAACACATTTGCGGAGTGTGTTAACTCTATATCTGGCTCTGTGTTCTTCCAGATGTGACAGCTGTTTGTATACTCGAGGCCTTCCAGAACCAGCAAAGCATGCTATTGGCAGACAAAGTACTAAAACAGCTGGGTAAAGAAAAGGCCAAGGACAAATACAAGGTGATAGGACTCACAAGAGTTGGCATTAGGACACTGCTTTAACTAATTTTGCAAAACAAAAATATGTCAAGCCGTGGTCCGACTACTAAGAATATAAATGAACCCCTACTTAATAATTAAGATTATGGTTGGTCTGTTCTTAATTAAGTCACCATAACCTAATCTGTAATCTTTATATCCAGAACCGGGAGCCTCTAATGCCATCACCCCAATTTATCAAGTCTTACTTTAGCTCCTTCACTGATGACATCATATCACAACCCCTCCAGAAGGGGGAGAAAAAAGATGAGGACAAGGATAAAGAGGGCGAAGCTGCTGAGGTCACAGAAAGGTCAGAGTGTGTCTATGTGCCCGCCCACTGATCTACCCCTGCCTCTTGCCCTATGTGCACTGGGATAGGCTCCAGCAAACACCTGTGACTCTGAATTAGGGAATTAGCGGGTAAGAAGGTCAATGAATGAAATATAAATATCCAATCCTTGTATATTTGTATAAATTTCTATCCTCATATATAAATATCAATCATTGAATCCAAGTGAGTCTGATGATGATTCAAATGATTGATCCTGGATTTCTGCCACTTGTACTAAAACAATAGATTATCTTCTGTTTATGCAGCTCAGGCTATCTGAAAGCCAAACAGTACATGGAGGAGGAGAACTATGATAAGATCATCAGTGAGTGCACCAAGGAGATCGAATCGAATGGCAAGCACACCGCTGAAGCTCTGCTGCTAAGAGCCACATTCTACCTCCTCATTGGCAACGCCACTGCCGCCCAACCTGACCTGGACAGAGTCATCAACATGCAGGACGCCAATGTCAAGGTTCTGCTTTGCTTCTCACATTTGGACTCTATGTAGCGTTTATAATGAAGTGTTTTGTGATGGTTTTGATCTTATATTCAGTTGCGAGCAAATGCTTTGATAAAACGTGGCAGCATGTACATGCAGCAGCAGCAGCCGCAGATGTCTACTCAAGATTTCAACATGGCAGCCGAAATAGACCCTAGGAATGCAGATGTTTATCACCATAGGGGACAGGTATGTATGTTTACATCTGGCATCCTTTCCGGATCTTAGTTTGTGGTGGTTGTTTTTTTTTTTTCTAAATCAAATACCTTCTTTGTCCTAGTATCACATGAACCATTCGGTTTTCTTCTAACCCACTAATTCTCTAATTTGGGGTCACAGGGTCTGCTGGAGCACACATAAAATAAGAGGCATGTTTACACCCTGGACAGGTCACCAGTCCATCTCAGGGCCACACATAGACAAACAACCACTCGCAATTTAGAATCCCTAATTAACGTATTGTACATGGTTTTGGACTGTGGAAGGTGGTGTTCTAGTGGTCAGCACAGTCGCCTCGCTGCTAGAAGGTCCTGGGTTCGGTTCCCGTGCCAGTAGTCTGAGTACTCACGTTTGTGTGGGTTTTCTCTGTGTACTGCAGTTTCCTCCTACAGTCCAAAACATGTACATTAAGTTGGTTGGTGATTTTTAAAGTGTGTGTGTGTGTTCATCTATGTATTGCGCTGCGATGTACTGGTGATCTGTCCAGGTTGTACCCCTGCCTCTCGCCTTATGTGTGCTGGAATAGGCTCCAGCAGACCACCGTGACCCCGAATTAGGGAATAAGTGGGCTGGAAGATGAATGAATGAATGAATGAATGAATAAATAAGTTCAATAATATTTTAGTCTAGGCAAAGAATCTTGGTTTTTCTGGCTTGTTAAGCAGAGCTAAATGGAATGTTAAACATTTACTTTCATTTACTAGCTGAAGATCCTACTAGACCAGGTTGAGGAAGCAGTGACTGATTTTGACGAGTGTATTCTGCTCCGACCTGATTCTGCACTGGCACAGGCGCAGAAGTGCTTTGCTCTGGTGAGTAGCAGTAGGGGGCGTGCTTGAGCATTGCCAGCTGAATGAAAAGCATGCGCTTGACCCTTTTTAATTCATTAATTGTAAGGTACTTTCTGCAGTTACGTGCGGTGAGGTTTATGCCTGGTGAGGCACTGACATCATCAGTCAGATTCACAAATATATGAACCCTACAGAGAACATTTGATTGGTAACAATTAACAAGTTTTGTTTCATATTTCATATCAGCATCTTTACATGTTTACAAACTGTAGCATAGGAAAAAAAGTTATCGTTATGTTATCGTTTTACTTTTACGTATAAATGAAGTCCATGCGCCACTTCTTTTGAATAAAAGCCTCTATAACTTGTTTGTAAAAGTCCTTCTTATCTTTCTTTAACTTTTAAGTCTGTGAATCCTTGGGATCACTATCGCCCCCGGCCATGAGGCAGGAGAACTGCGTGCCTCAATTTGCAGCAGTTTTATGACCACTCAGCACAAGAATACGTTACACACATACAGTTGTTTATAAAAAATACATTTATATACACCAGCTGAATTAAATTTAATTCATATAGTAAGTGTTGGAACATTTATAATAGTGACATGCAGAGGTACAACAAAATGGGTCTCACTGCATAGCGCCAGCACAGTATAGTGATTTTGTGAAATTCACGCCAAGTGCATCGTCAGCGATTTTGTAAAAACAATTTCAAAAATTGGTAAGATAAATGAAAGAACGTTCACACTGAATAAATGTAACAATTGAATTTATTCTGAATTTTATATTTCCTTGATGACAGGTGAGGCTGTGCCTCCCCTGACTGCATGTCACTGTCTTTCTGCTGTGTAGCTGTGTTGAAAATAATTAGAGTTTTGCAAGTTGACCTTTAAGTTTGGTCAAAGTGCTGTACGTCAAATACAGCACTTTCAGGAATACAGTGGGATGTGATATGCAGGGATAACGGTGGGCCGGATCGGGTAAGAGTGTTAGTAAGTGATTTTAAAAATGGATAGAGAAGATGGCGTTCTAATCTCCAGCAGAAGATTGTTCCATAACCGAGTCCCAACCATAAACAAAGTATGGTCCTGTCTACGTTTACGTTCGGAACTAATAGGAGATTCTGACTTTAGACTTGATCCTGATCTTAGACTTCTGGTAGGGGTATAATAATAGAAAAGCTCTGGAAGGTAACTGGGGGGGGTCTGGGATATATACACCAATAAAAGAACTTGAATATCAGCAGTCAGTGGTGGCAGCACTGTGTGTGTGTATTTGTGTGTTTGGCAGCTGTTCTGGATGATTATATGCTAAAAGGGCTATTAATGCAAGTGCATTACAGCACTGAAGGGAAATGTGGTGTTATTATTGAACAGGTAGAAGAGACTCAATTGGTAGATAATCGTTGCTAACAGAAATTTTGGTAGTCAGGTAGCAAGAACTCCCTACTCCACTCAAACAGCCCTGATTTGTAATGTGATGAAATGCTGGTGGGATTATTTTTTTTTGGGCTCATTATTATTTGGTTTGCAGGTAAGATTTTTAACCTTTAATCTTTCTCTCTACGCTTCAGTATAGACAGGCGTACACCGGGAACAGCTCGTCTCAGGTGCAGACAGCCATGGATGGCTTCAAGGACGTCATTCGGAGGTTTCCAAAGTGTGCAGAAGGTTATGCTTTGTATGCACAGGTACCGATTTTAACTGCTCCCATCAACCTTTTTATTGCACATAGTTTACACCTAGTATACAGTGTTTCATTTGTTCTTTTTACCTGTCTGTCTGTCTGTCTGTCTGTCTGTCGGTCTTAGGCGCTGACTGACCAGCAGCAGTTTGGTACGGCGGATGAGATGTATGACAAATGTATTGAACTGGAGCCTGACAATGCTACAACCTACGTTCATAAAGGGTTAGTGTTAAGCCGTGGGACTTGATTGCTGCCTGCCATTAAGATAATTGTTCTGTGACACAGTTGAACATGTAATTATGATAAACTTAAGCTCCTTTTTATTTAAAGTCTAGCAGCTTAATTATATTGTATGTTTCTACTACAGTGAAGTAAAACAATAGCAGGTAGCTTTCTAGGGTGTGTCGCCAAAAGGCAAGACAAGGCAAAGTTATTTATATAACACATTTCATACACTGGTAGTTCAAAGTGCTTTACATAAGACATTAAAGTAACCATTGTATGAACTGAGAGCATTTCAATATTACTCACATTCAAAACGTCTTAAATCGCTTGCCGTATTTTCCGGATTATAAGGCACTAGATCAATGAAATGGTTATCCATCCAATCTTGCAATACAGACCTGTAGAATTATAATTGTTTTAATACTTTGGAATATATATTATATTAATATATAACTTTAGGTAGTGTAAAAAATAGTATTGGTAATTTAAAAAACAAATGTCCCCCAAATTATTATTATTTTATTAAATCATGTTATGTGTTGTATAAAATTCCGTGTGTTTGATTCTGCATAATTCCAGTGTTCCTGACAGTTTGTGCAGGATGCAGTATTTCCGTTCTTCTGTCGGTCACTTACCATGTCATTTTGTTACAGTATTTTCCGGATTATAAGGTGCTATATCAACAAACTGGTTTCCATCCAATCTTGCAATACAGACCTATAGTTATAATTGTTTTAATACTTTGGAACTTTTCCGGATTATACGCAAGATCAATGAACGGACACATTTTCATACATAAGGTGCAATGGATTATGAGGTGCATTAAGCAGTGTTGATGAGGGGATTTATTTCAAGAAGTTTGTGTGCTAACCACTTTGCCATCGCGCCACCCCATTCTTTTCTTTATTACTATTTTTTTTGTATTCTTGCCTGTATTAATCGTGCATGTAGGAGCAAGTTTTACCTACAGGATTGGTATAAAATTGTGTGAAAAAGTTTTGTTTTAATCGTGTGTGTGTGTGTGTGTGTGTGTGTGTGTGTGTGTGTGTGTGTGTGTGTGTGTGTGTGGTCAGGCTGCTACAACTCCAATGGAAGCAGGATCTGGACATGGGCTTAGATTTGATTAGCAAAGCTATTGAGATTGACAACAAATGTGACTTTGCCTATGAAACTATGGGAACCATTGAAGTCCAGAGGTCTGTCCTTAAAGATTATGTTGCTATGTAACTGCACTATTCTATTTACTTGTTTATGAAAGAATGAACATTTTGAACATGACTAACGTTGGTATTGTTTCTTTAAAGAGGCAACCTGGACAAGGCCATAGACATGTTCAACAAGGCCATTAACCTCGCCAAGTCTGAAATGGAGATGGCTCATCTTTATTCACTTTGTGATGCTGCCTATGCACAGACCGAGGTGGCCAGGAAGTACGGGCTCAAGCCCCCGACATTGTAACACCACCACCACCACCATCATCAATCCCAACATTTTAAGCTGAGCTGGAGTACATGTCTAATAACCATGAACATTTGAGTTGTTTCATTCGTCAAGGGTCTTAATCTATTATATCAAGAGAGAGAGACAGGTCTGTCTTGCAGCCATTCTATTATGTTTACCTCATTGTAAACATTTAGACAGATCACAAGGTGAAGAAATCCAAGCAAGACAGAAAATGTGGGAAAGAAAGTATATCAGCCACATGGTTATGGAATCTAATAATCATCCCTTCATAAAGCAATGCACGCATCACTGCACTTGGTGTCACTCGTTATGCGTCCTTTTCAAATCAATATATAACTTTATGTAAAAATAGTATTGGTAATTTAAAAAACTAATTTCCCCTAAAGTGTTATTTTATTCCCTCTAAATTAAATCACGGTGTGTGTGTGTGTGTGTGTTCCATAAAATTCCATGTGATTGATACAGTTTGTGCAGGATGCAGTATATCCGTTCTTCCGTCGGTTACTTAACATGTCATATCAAACTATAACGCAATTGAATTTTCATATCCATCCATGATTTTTCTTTCTTTTCTTTTTTTTTTTTATAAACCTAAAGAATTGGAGTTTTCTTTTAATGTTGTCCGGTTAGTGTGTGTATTAAAGTGATAAGCAGAAGATTAGCTTGTTTCAATAGACGTGACTGCCATGAATGTATTCCCACTAAACAGGTCCCAGCAGTTGAAGAGTAACTATCCTTACACAAATATGAAATACAGACCTGTCAATATCATAGGATCCGACAAGCTCGAAGAAAAATGTACATTCCCATTTCATTTTTTTTTTAAATTACAAAATAAACTGCTCTGCTCAAAAAAAATATTGGTACACTGTTCACAACAAGGCGATATGGTGGCGTAATGGTTAGCAAAGCCAAATCACAACAAGAAGGCCCCGGGTTTGATTCCCGGGCCGGGAATTTTTCTGTGCCGATCTTCTCTGAGTGCTTGTGTGGGTTTCCTCCTGGTACTTTGGTTTCCTCTCACAGTCCATGTACATTAGGTTAATTGATAATCCTAAGTTGCCCATAAAAGTGAATGTGTGTGTGAATGGTTGTTTGTCTATGTGTAGCCTGAGATGAACTGGCAACCTGTCCAGTGTATACCCTTTCCTCTCGCCTGCCTCTGTGAACTGGGATAGGCTCCTGCATTCCCCAGTGACCCTGAATTTAAGAATAAGCTGGATAGAGGATGAATGAACACAACAAATAATCCTCATTTAGCTACTAGATTGTTTAATTTTTTTTTTTTTTAGTTAATCATCTCGACCAACCTCCAAACCGAATGAGAACTCCCAACATCCTGGTAGATCAGAACTGTCACACTGTAGCACCATCTGAATGACTCGCACTGCTTTCCTATGAGCTGTAAAATCTCTTTATATGAAACACTTAGTTTTGATATTACGTTTCTTTTTGCAGTTTATGTTAGTGTAAAGCAGTAACAAAAATACAAGCACCTATGCTACTCATTTGCTTTACTTTTCAGGAAAGTGAACGAGTCTGTTTTTAAGTAACTAGAATTCAGTTTTCCAATGTCACAAATTGCCCAGCAAAACTTCGATATTTGTTGTTGCTGTGCGTATTAAAAATGTCAAAGTGGATGCCAAGTCTGTCCTTTTAGCACGGGTTGAACGGGGAGAAGAGAAACGCGTAGGAAAAAAAAAGATTTGCATTCGAAAATGACAAAACAAAGGAAACTATCGCATGTAACTCTTAGCATCTTTGCCTACGTTATTGAGTTTGCTCGAACCTTCAGGGGTGTTTAAACTGCCACGCAAGCCAAAAGATGAAGGGGAAAAAGAATAGAACCATTCCAGATTGCTGCATGTTTGCAAATGATCGGAGTGACTCTTGGTTTTACTGTACTTACTTTAAAGGAACATGTTGCATTACGGTGTTGCCCCCATCCCAAACCCCCATAAATAACAAAAATATTTGAACCCTTTGCAGGTGAAATTTCTCGGTGGGGAAACCAAAGTTAAAGGTAAAGTTGAAGTTTGTAATCCTAATTTAACATAATCCATAAAAATATTACAATTATGCAGTGCTTTGAATGTAAATGTTTAAGTTAAGTGGAAGTTTTGTAAAGGTTTTATTTATTGTTAAAGAATCAGGGAATCTGGGACGGAGGGAGGGTACTGGTGGTGGGTGCTAAAGAAACTTGTGTTAGATCAATTCTTCTATCCCCCTTATACTCTAATGTGGGGTATACCCTGGACAGGTCGCCAGTCCATCACAGGGCCACACAGACTCACTTATATAGGCAATTTAGAACTACCAATCAACCTACTGTACATGTTTTTGGACTGTGGGAGGAAACTGGGGTACCTGGAGAAAACCCATAAAAGCACAAGGAGAACATACAAACTGCACAGAAAAACCTCTGGCCCGGGAATCGAACCATGCACCTTGTTGTGAAGTGACCATGCTGACAGCTACACCGCCATGTTGCCCCTGATAGGCAATTCTTTGTGAAAATACATCTAATATGTATAGGCATACTTGCTATGGTGTTCCTCAGGGTTCTCTGGTTTCTTCCAATCTGCTCCTAATATGAACACTGCTGCTACCTTCTACCCTGGATATTTTCCAAGCACATGATATAACGAAGCTATCAGCACTGTAAAGGACCCTGCTTATCCTTAAAACAGTCTGCCATCAAGGTTGAAGATACCAAAGTATCAAAGCTTGCTTTGCCAGACTGCTCAATAGTTCATCAGGCTATGAGAGCCATACACTCCACTCTTCCATCCACATCTGTACCAGCTGAAATTCAGTGTGTGTTACACACATCTGTAGAAACACACTTTCATACACTAGACACTTTTTTTTTTAAAATAAACACTACCTACATCTCACATCTCATTTGAAAGTTTCAAGACAAGACAGTCTCGGGTTCGATTCCTAGGCTGGGGATCTTTCTGTGCAGAATTGGCCTGTTCTCCCTGCGCTTGCGTGGGTTTTCTCTGGATACTCCGGTTTCCTTCCACAGTCCAAAAACATGTACATTAGGTTGATTGATGAGTCTAAATTGCCCATAGGAGTGTGTGTGTGTGGTTGTTTGTGTGTGTGTGGTTGTGCCCTGAGATGGACTGGTGGCCTGTCCAGTGTGTACCCCTGCCTCTCACCCTATGTGCGCTGGGATAGGCTCCAGTAAACCTCAGTGAAGATGAATGAATGAATGAATGAATGAAACCACCAACTTTCCACTGCTAGGCCCCTAAGCAAGGCCCTTACTCCCCAATTGCTCCAAAAACCTGTAATCTGACCCCCTAGTATCTCAATGAAGGTCCAGAAAAAAATTAAGTAAATTATCTACAAATCATTTTACTGTTATTTCGATAAGAATAATCTAACCTTCTGGTTTTTACGACATTCACGTGCTACTTTACGGCTCAAAGTGACGTGGACGTCACCACAGCAATGGCGGACGCTGTAGAGGAAGTGCTTCAAAGCAGCTGGTAAGCGAGCGATGGTTTATCCATTTTAATGAAAAATAAAGTCATTCCGTATAGTTTTTATACCACCAGAAAGATAAATACTGTCATTTATTTGCGTGGAAATCAGTCGACACATAACGCCGGCGTGGACGTGAGGTGAAAAAAAAAAAGGAGCAGCTGTAATGTGCTCTTTTGCTAGTCTTGCTTTTTCGGGGAGCTAACGGTCGAATTCCCAACGACTCCATATTGACTATCTAGTGCACTAAATAGTGCAAAAGACTTTCCCTTAATAGTAATAGTTTAGCAGTGCAGCAGTTCTCGTATACAGGAAGTAGCAAGTCATTTGGTATAAAGCCGTTGTATTGTTAGGAGCCTTCATATTTTACACAGCATTATTTTTCCCCCCGTGTCGCTTTTTGTATTATTTTATTATTTATTTATTCATTGGTTGATTTATTTGTAAAATACAGTAAATAATTATTATTTGGTAATTTCTTATTAAATATTGTTATCTAAAAAATTAAACGTGATGTCTGAAACTATTAAGTACTTGACTTTTTTTGTGAATGAAAATATTAATTATATTTAAAGTATACATGTTAAGACTATCTAGCTTGTTTTGTTAATTCATTTTTATATTTGCTGTAATAATCAATAATGTTTATAAAACATATGTTGACTATTTCCGGCTCCGCCGCCGCCTCTGGTAGGTGTGTGAGCTTTTACTGGTGTCTGTATGTCTGGTAATTGAAGCAAGATGAGGTGAAAGGTCATGATTTCCAGCCTAGGCAATTTTCGGTCACGTGATTGACCGGAAAAACGCCCCCGGTTGTTTTTGCTGTGATCATGTGATGTTAATCGATTACCTGCTTTCACAAGCTGCAAATGGCATTAAAGAAAACCTGAAAATGAATAAACAGAAATGCCTCATTTATTCATTTTCTTACTTGCTTATTCCCTAATTCTGGGTCACCTGTGTACCCTACGAAGCACTGGCAACCTGTCCAGGGTATACCACTGTCTCTCGCCCTATGTCTGCTGGAATAGGCTCCAGCAAAACCCCAGTGGCCCTGAATTAGGGAACAAGACGTTGAGATGAATGAATGAATGAATGAATGAATGAATGAATGTAAGGTTGCATGAAAGGTATTTTGTCATCTTTCATCTGGGTATTTATGATGGTTGAGTCAGTTTGTGGACTGTGAGTGAAGGGCTTTGTTTTCATAACAGAAAGACTGAATCTGGATGGTTGTGTGTGTGACAAAGAGCCTGATGGTGTGTAGGAGGGCTGTGTATTGTTCTAAGATTTTTTTTTGTTTAGTTTTTTATGAGAAATCCATGTCCAAACTCCAAGCCTGTGTGTATGTATCCAGCTATTCTTTAAACCTATTATATAGTCTTTCCATCTAATTTTATTATGTTACTTTTTTTTCTCTTGAGGTTCAAATAATAAATAGTATTTCCAAATTGTGTAAGTCAACGTATCACCCTGTCATCATCGTCATAGCAACTTTTGGGGCTTTTCTTTGTTAGAATTAGAAAAGACCATTAGACTAATATTGCATCAGTGTTGTTTGTGTAGTCAAACTTCATCATCATCATCATCATCTTCTTCTTCTTCTCCTTTCGGCTGCTCCTGTAATTATCGCCACTCTTCTCCACACTACCCTGCCTATTTCACCCCCAATTACCTGCATTTTATCCTTCACCATATCCATAAACCTCCTCTTTTCCTGCCTGGCACCTCCATCCTCATTTACATTGTAGCACAGCTGTCAAACCCAGTTTCTGGAGGGTTTATTTCAGACCAGTGCGATGGCGTACTCCGGTTTCCTCCCCCAGTCCAAAAACATGTCCATTAGGTTGATTGCTGATTATTAGGAGTGATTGTGTTTGTTTTTTCGTGTGTGAGGCCCTGCGATGGACTAGCGACCTGTCCACGGTGTACCCCTGCTTCTCAACCTATGTGCTTCAAAATAGGCTCCAGCAGACCCTGAATTAAGGAATAAGGGGGTTAGAGAATGAATGAATGAATACTATATATTTCCAGTTATAATTCTATACCTGTTTTCAGGTGCTTGTCAAACGTATTAGCACAGGCCTGAATCAGGTTGCCAAAACACAACGTTTTTAATTAGCTTTCAGGATTAATAGTTTATACTACTATTTTAAAAGGAATGAGGATAATTTTGGTGCTTCAAAAAGCTGATAGTGTTGAAAAGGCTTGTTTCTGTTGAGAACCCATCAGACTGCAATCTTCCAGACTGAAGAATACTCCTGCACGGCTCCAAATTATGTTTGTGATATTCTGTAATAAAAAAAGTTACAATAAGTTCACGTCCATATAAGTATGTTTGCGATTTAAAAGCATTTAATATTTAGCTTTGAGTTGGGGAGGGGGGGGGGAGGGAATCATCCCCAATCAATGGCATAAATGTAAATGAAAAGACAAAAATACCATATTATAACAATAATTTTTTTAACAGAGGATACATACTTGTACTCAGGGGCGGGGCAAGCTCTTAGGGCAGCTCTAGCCAGAATTCTATTTGGGGGACCATTTGGGGCACCAACATAATGGACTATTGTCAAACCTTGATTTTTTTCACACAACTATAACACACCTTTTTGTCAGATCCACATATGGACTGATCCCAGGACTAAATCAGTTGAACTGAACCAGTGAGAGCGAAAAAGAGAAAACCCAGAGGGTTGTCTGTAAAGTACGATCAAGCTGCAGCACCTGAAGACAAAAAAGTCGCACTAAAACATTTTGACAGATTTTTGAGCACCTTGTACCACATATTAGGCACCAGATTATTAGACACCGTCAATTATTTAATCAATTTTAAGTTTGCCTTATAGTCTGTAAAATACGACACATCGATGCATTAATATTCGAATCAACTTAATTAATTTTTTTCCTGTGTGTTCGCAGCAAGGACGGAGACCTTATGGATCCTCAGGATTCCTTGGGTATAGATCAGGATACTAAAATGGATGCTGGATTCATGCAAGTCCAAAGCATACCACTTCCACAAAAAGCCAAGCTTTGGATGGTAAGTACTCTTGCATCCTTATGTGTGTGAAGCCTTATGTGTGTGAAGGCTGCACTGAACCTGTGTATATGACCTGCTTCGGAAAACTAATACTGAGACCTGACCCAGTATTTCCAGGTAACTTGTGTAAAAGAACTGAGACGTAGCAGAGGTGAAAGCATGCTTCATCTCAGAGTGTGAAGGGTGTTAACATCAGCTCCAGCTGCTCTCTGAAGGACACTAAGAGCTCATATATCGATCTCTCCCTCATTAGTGAAACCCTAGATGGTGACTGAAGGAAGAGAACGGAGACACACTGAGATCAGCAGCTTTTCACTTTCCTCTGCAGTGTTTCCTTCAAATGCAGCTTGCTATCTTTTTTTTTCTTCTTTGTCCTTCGGCTGCTCCCGTTCGGGGTCGCCACAGCGGATCCATGATCCGCACCTTATCCATTGCCCTTATTTAATGTTCCTCTTTCTCTCTTCCTGTTAAGTTCTCATTTTCTGCCTCTTTGCCATCCTTTTGGATATCTTTCCATGTGTTTCAGATTGCTCTAAATGTGGCAGGTAAAGGAGACAGTCTGTCTTCATGGGATGGGGTTTTGGATTTACCAGAACAGACACTGATACACAGCCGCAGCCAGCAGCTGATTGGTGAATAATAACAGCTATCTCCTACACATGCTATCGTACTGTTGGGATTCTCTAGTAAATATTTACACCATATTTGACACATAAAGTTCACCAAACATCCTCTCCATGTTTGTCCAGATTTTTTTTTTAATTCAAATTCACCATTGAATTTTTGTGCAAAAATACATTTTCGATTTGTTGCTTTCTATGCTATATAAGGCAACCAAACAAAACACAATGGTACAATTTCCTGGATATCCGGAATTTCCTTCAGGATAAATAAAGCATGCATCCATCCATCCATCCACCCACCCCATCCAACTCCACCCCACAAATCTTGCAATACAGACACATAGAGTTATAATTGTTTTAATACTTTGGAACTTACCGTATTTTCCGGACTATAAGGTGCACCGGATTATAGGCGCTACGTAAATGAAACGGGTACATTTCCATATATTTTTATACATAAGGTGCACTGGATTTTATAGTCCAGAAAATACGGTAAATGGTTTCCTTTTTTTTTTTTTTAAACTTACTTTTATATCTTCGATACAACTGAGCAGTTGTGGGTTAAGATCCCTTCTAAAGGCTCCAGCAGTGTTTGTGGTGCCGGGACCCAAACTCTGATCTTCCAATTAGCAGTCCCAACACTTTAACCCAGGGGTGTCAGAACTCGGTCCTGGAGGGCTGGTGTACTGCAGAGTTTAGCTCCAACCCTAATGAAACTAATAAGGATCTTGCTGGGTATACGGTACATAACAAATAGGTTGTGTTAAGGCCTAATTGGTGGCACCGCATGCATCATGTTATAAGATTTTTTTTTTACTTGTGACAATTTCAACAAGTCATTTTCAACCGATTGAAGGAATAACTTTAATGATGTATATTTAGTATATAATTAATATTGTCTGCCCTAAATCACTTACTTGACCCATAAAAACATTTCCAAAAATATCAAGTCTGCAAGATGACGTTAAAACACACACACACACACACACACACACGTTGTTTGGTGCGTACCAGTAATCTTGACTTGTGATGCAAATTTGTGTTTAGATCAGCTGGGTCTTCCTGCAGACGAGGTCCAAGACCTGGTTGGGGACGTAGAAGCAGTGATTACTTTCTATTGTAAGTCAAGAAATGTGACGTTCACATCCAATCTTTGCTGGCCCAACCTGCTGAAACCATTGCTGGTCCTCCAGTTAGCTCGTAGCGACCTCTACAACTGCTTCTATGCCATCATGAATAAATACATTCCCAGGTAAGTATGTGATTTAAGGTCTGTTGACTATCTTTTTATGTGAAAACACCAAATAAATTAAACTGCTACAAAGTAGAAGTATACATTTGCTGTCCCATCAAAAAAATACCTCAACACACAGCCATTAGTGCCTAAACCCCTGGCAATAAAAGTGAGTACACCCCTAAGAGAAAATGTTCAAATTGGGTCCACCATTATTTTCCAGCACTGCCTTAACCTTGTTGGACAAGGACCAGGTCGGAGGAGACCTTGCTTTTTCTTGTTTGAGGATGCCCCACAGATGCTCACTAGGGTTTATATTTGTTGACATGCTTGGCCAGTCTATCACCTTTAACCTCAGCTTCTTTAGCAAGACAGTGGTCATCCTGGAGGTGTGTTTTGGGTTGTTATCATGTTGGAATACTGCCCTGCGGCTCAGTCTCAGAAAGATTATGCTCTGCTTCAGTAAGTTGCAGGACTCATGCAGCCCCAGACCATGACACTCCCACCACCTTGCTTTACTGTAGACAAGACACACTTGTCTTTGTACTCCTCACCTGCAGCAAGACTGTCAGCACTTGTGCGTCCGTTTCCCAAAGACGACCTCTGAACCACTCAAAATCGTTGGTTGACCATGGCTATGCAACTTGTCCTGTTAAATCACTGTATGGTCTTTGCCACCAAGACTACAGCTCAGTTTCAGTTTCTTAGCAATCTTCTTGTAAGCCTAGGCGGTATTCACATAGAGCAACAATTCTTTTTTTCAGATTCTCAGAGAGTTCTTTGCCAACAGGGAGGGAAAATGGCTATTTGGACCCAATTTGGACCTTTCCTAAGTGTGTACTCCTTTTTGTTGCTGGGGTTTAGATTTTAATGGCTGTGTGTTGAAGGTTTTTTTTTTTTTGACGGGACAGTTTACACTCTTAAACTATTCACTACTTTACATTGTAAGAGTTTCATTTCTTTAGTGTTTTCACTTAAAATAATACAATAAATAAGCTAGGCTCCATTTTCACTTCCCTGATTTGGTGCACTTTTTTCACTATAGGGATTGCGTTCCAAATGGACGACCGTTTCACCTGTTCAGACTGTTACTGCAGTACCATGAGCCTGAATTCTGCTCATTCCTCGACACCAGAAAGATCACACCAGACTCGTATGCCATGAACTGGGTCAGGATAATTGCTTACAGCGACAATTATAAATTACAGCTTTGATATAAAAACTAATTGACTTTATGTAACTTTATGTATGGTTTCACTATCTCTCTACAGTTGTGCAGTCTTTTTTCCAGCCCCTGTCTCCCTGAGGTCACTCAGGCCTTGTGGGACATCTATCTCCAGCAGGCCGATCCCTTCCTCATCTTCTTTCTAATGCTTGTTGTTCTCGTCAATGCCAGGTATGTTTATGACGTTTTTAGAATGATGCATTTGTTAAACCTGGTATAAGAATTCATGTGTTTATTTTTATGTACGTACTTTTCCAGGGACATGATTTTCATACACAATGAGGACAGCAAAGAGGATCTTATACGTGAGTTGATGGTCTAATACTTTAATGTTTAATCTATTGCTGTGTCCTGAAGTTGCATTTTGTTTCTGCATTATACACACAAGTGTTGTATCATCCTGAATGAAACACTCACATTCTCTATTATTTTCAAGTTTACTCTCTTTAAAAGTGGTAACTTGGTGGTTAAGGTGTTATACTGATACCAGAAAGATTACGTGGTTCGATTACCAGTGCCACCACTATGGGCTCCTGAGCAAGACCCTTAAGCCCCAAATTGCTTAGTCGTAAGGGTGTATGCCAGATGCTGTAATTGTAATAGGGAGACAGTACCAGGCTAATATGATTACACTTTCTGGTTCTAGTAAGAACTCTGACTGCTGTAAGTCAAAAATCTGAAGATATGAAAAGGAACTGCCCTAGTACTGAGCCTTGGGGTATTCTATAGTGTACTTGCATGTAATATGATACCTCTTCAGTTACTACTACAAATTGATGGCGGTCGGATAAGTATGATTTAAACCACGCTAATGCACTTCCACTAATGCCATCAACGTTGACAAAGTGTCTAAAGCTGATAGCAGCAGTCTCAGTACTATGCTGAGATGTAAATCCTGACTAGAAATACTTGGATACCATTTTTCTCTAAAAGGAAATTTAATTTTGATGATACGACTTTTTCTAGTATATTAGTTAGAAATGGGAGGATCTTTGGTATCAACTAATGGCTTTTCAATGAGCGGCTTAATAACGGCCAGTTTAAATGTTTTGCGGACATATCCTAATAACAATGATGAATTAAATTGGCAGCGGATCGTTGACCTCAGGAATCACCTCATTGGCGAGCTTAGTTGGAATTATGGTCTCGCATACATGTGTTTAGGATGAATTGGAAAACAGACATCACCACAAAATTCCTTATTCTGACATTTCTGCCAGATCTCACTTTTACTATTGTTGATGAATATACACTGCCTGGCCAAAAAAGGTCGCCACCTGGACGTAACTAAGCATAAGGGGGCATCTGGGATTGGTCTGCAGTTTGCGTTCAGCAACAATATCTGCTTAAAGAATGAGTTCAGATGACTACCTGAATATACTGAATGACCAGGTTATTCCATCCATGGATTTTTTTTCTACCCTGATGGCACGGCCAATATTCCAAGATGACAATGCCAGAAATCATTGGGCTCAAATTGTGAGTGATTCAGGGATCATGAGACATCATTTTCACACATGGATTGGCCACCACAGAATATGATGCTACAACATAATCAAAAATGTAGAAAACTTCATTTTGGAGTAGAGCCACGTCTAGCTGAAGGTCATCTGTCTGCAAATGTCTATATCAATATAGTGGGATTTGTATAGAAGCTAGACGTTTTTCAGGTTAAGATTACAGGTGGAAATGAATGATTATTTTACAGATCAATACCACATTATGTTAACGATCCTTTGAGCTTTTAGATAAATATTGCTTATTTGTGTTCCTTGACTGACTGTATGTTTGTTTGTTTAGAAATGCTGACCAATTTACCATCCATGTGTGATACTTTGGATGTTGAGGATCTGTTTTCACTAGCACAATATTACCAAAGCAAGACCCCCCTTTCTCTCCGAAAGGTAAGACCCCAATCACCATCATTTACAGCATTTGGTAGACACTCTTATCCAGAGAGACTTACATTTAATCTCTTTTGTAAAAGTGAGCAATTCAGTGTTAAGGGTTGTGCACAAGAGCCAACAGTGGTTGCTTGAAGGAGCTGGGAATCGAACCTCGGTATTCCTGGTATTAGTCCAACACCTTAACCAATAAACCACCACTTCATAGTTCCAATTCACAGATTGTAATCAGCGCAAAATGGCCCAAGATGAAGTACAAATTGTATGTGTGTAGGAGAACCAAAACCTGTTTGGAAGCAGTCTGGTTGCTCTGAAGGAGGAAGACATGGACCTCAGTCAGGCATTGTGTCTTCCTGTATCTGTACCCGAGATCCTGCAGGCCAATCAGCTTCAGTCTGTGAGTAGTCCTTCATCTGAATTTCTTTAATCACAACTGTATCTGGTCAACCTCAGAATTGGATTGTGTGTGTGTGTGTGTGTGTGTGTGTGTGCCTGTGTGTGTGGTCTTTCAGGAGGGAGTGCGTTTTTTTGTAGTGGACTGTCGACCAGCAGAGCAGTACAATGCAGGACATTTGTCCACTGCCTTTCACTTAGACTCTGACCTGGTAAAATATATATATATATATATTTTGCTGTCATAAATACTTTCTTCTTTCTTCTCGTTATTCACCTGCCACTACTTTTCCACATTTACCCTTTTCATTCATTGCCTCATAAATTTTTTTGCCTTCTTAGGCTGTTCTCTTTACCTGCGTTGTCATCTTTTGCTTCTTTAGTATTTCATTTACCGTATTTTCCGGATTATAAGGTGCACTGGATTATGAGGCCCAATGTCCATGAATGGGTATATTTGAATATAGGGAAATGGTTTCATTTTATTTATTTTTCTACTACCACGATTTCTCTGTGCGTGCGTGCGTGCGTGCGTGCGTGCGTGCGTGCGTGCGTGCGTGCGTGCGTGTGTGTAGGAATATCTAGGAAAGTTAAACAGACAATAATAGTAGTAATAATAACATTGACAGATTTTTGCGTACCTTGTACCACATAAAATCGGTTCGAGGTCAGTAAGCACAATTAGAATGAATTAATATATAACTGTCGATTTTTGAGAAAATTTAAAGGATTTTAAGTGTGCCTTATAGTCCGGAAAATACGGTAATTTGTATTTTTTTCTGCCTTTTACTGTCTTATTTACATGTGCTCTCCTTTTCTTTCTTTTTCTTTCATTTATTTATTATATGACATACTTTGCCCCAACTGTACTTTTTAACTGTTTATCTCATTCTTCCCACAGATGTTGCACAACCCATCTGAGTTTGCTTTGTCTGTGAAGTCTCTCCTAGAGACGCAAAAGCAATCTCTGGAGTCTGGCTCAGTGGCCAGTGGTGAACATTTGTGCTTTATGGGTAGTGGACGTGAGGAAGAAGACATGTACATGAACATGGTGCTCGCTCACTTCCTACAGGTCTGTCACACTGTCCCGTTGTTTAGTGTAGGTCATAGAATATAGTTCCCCCGAACTACACACAGATCAGGCAGCACTTGATGACCATCTTCTTGTGTTGGTCCCAGTTTTGCTGCCCAGGCAGGCTTGACTCATTGAGGCTTAACCATTCCTGAACCTTTTGTTTTGTGGAATTGACTACACAACGCAGCACATTGCCACTTCAAGCTTTCCTATATTACAGTGGTTCCTATACTCTTTCTATTAGACCCCACCTTTTGCAAATTAAAAAAAGATATTTCCTTCCCTCACACACAAAAAAACAATTTCAGGAAACTCATTCATTCATTCATTCATTCATTTATCTTCTTACCCACTTATTCCCTAATTCAAGGTTACAGGGGTTACTGGAGCCTATTCCAGGGCACATAGGGCAAGAGGCAGGGCTAAACCCTGGATAGGTTGCCAGTCCATCGCAGGGCACATGGACAAACAACCACTCACACACACACATACACACACTCGCTGCTATGAGAAATTTAGAATCACCAATCAACATAATGTATATGTTTTGGAACTGTGGGAGGAAACTGGAATCTCCGGAGAAAACCTATGAACGCCCGCGCTTGCATAGGTTTTCTCCCGGTACTCCGGTTTCCTCCAACAGTCCAAAAACAGAACAAACAAGAGTTTGAGAACAAGCAAACTCCTCACTGAAAGATCCCCAGGACTCGAACCTGGGACCTTCTTGTTGTGAGGCGACTGTGCTAACCACGCCGCCCGCATTTCAATCAATTTATGGTAATATGCACGATTAAAGCCTTCCATATCAACTCAACTGAGCACTTTTATAGCCTTGACCACAATGACTATGTGTCCGGTTCACCACTTTTCCTTCCTTGGGCCACTTTTGATAGATACTGCCCGCTGCAGACCTAACCCACCCCAGATGCTCTAATTTATGCATCACAAGTTGGCCATTGCCGAACTCTCCCTAATCCTTACCCTTGTCCATTTTTCCTGCTCCCATGTCTAATATATTCCATAATGAAGAAATAATTCAGACCATAAAGTGTTTATAATGTTATGACTGATCGATGTGTATATATAACAATGGCAATCGAGCTGGTTAGAGTCAAATAATAAAAGAACTCAAACAATAATTAATACATTTTTCCTTTGCTAGAAATACAAGGAGTATGTCAGCATTGCCAAAGGTGGATTCATGGGTAAGTAGATACTTCAACTCATCACTCTTTATTACTTCTTTCTTTAGAATCATCTTACATTTGTCCATTTCAATGGACATCAACAGAAAGAAATTCTTTGGCTTGTGTAAGGATTTTTTTTTGTGCTGTTAAAAATGGTTTGCTGTGCTCTTTTTGTGTGTGTTTAGCACTTCAGAAGCATCTTGCAGACATTAATGTAGAAGGGCCAGACAATGTGTATGTCCATTGGATCGTCAGCACTTCCGGATCCCACAGCAGCTTCAGCTCAGCAGATGTGAGTTTAGTTTATGTTGCAAGAGGGCGAGAAAGAAGAGTTGTGTTTTCTCTGTTTTGAATAAATTTTGGTGAGTCTAAATTGGCCATAAATACCCAGCCATTAGGGAGTAGCCTTAGTGCCGGTCCCAAGCCCGGATAAATG
>JAOTRA010000012.1:9195320-9205345 GCA_026260255.1 Pseudolaguvia tuberculata | reverse complement strand
GTCTATGTGTTGCCCTGAGATGGACTGGCGACCCGTCCAGGGTGTACCCCCGCCTCTCGCCCTATATGTGCTGGGATAGGTGACCCCGAATTCTGGAATAAGATTAATGAATTAATTAATTATACTTACTACAGACCTTTTTCCATTAAAGGTTTCTTCGCCACAGCGGGTCACTGTGATCCGCACATTTGACTTGGCAGAGTTTTACGCTGGATGCCCTTTCTAACGCAACCCTCCTATTTAATCTGTGTGTACGTGTGTGTTTTACAGAATCTCTTCGAAAACTCTCCCACCACTTTTACTCACCTTGCACTTTTACTTTTTAGCCAATCAGGTGCGAGTTCCCCATTCAACCAATCCAGCCAAAAAAACGTCACCAGCGAATGTCTTGAGGAAGTCATCTTTTCATACCTTTTGTGTAATCTGACCTTAATTAGAACTGAATTAATGATCTAACCCAGTGGTCCCCAATCCCTCGGACCGCCAAAGAAATCATAAATTACATTTACATTTACAGTATTTGGCAGAAATCATTAATTATTTTTGTTTAATTTATTATCTGAGTCAGAACGATCTTTTATTTTGAAATGAAATAGTGAATATTGAGACAGAAGTGTCTACGACTTCAAAGAAAAAGAAAACTTTGAACAGACAATATCAGGAGTCTTTAAAGTATGGATTTATCACGACAGGTGATTTCCACACACCAAAACCCTGCTTTGTATAATCTGCAATGACCGGATCTTTAATGACTCAATGAAGCCTCATTACTTGTTACTTTATTTATGTTTGTTATACGTTCTACTCGTATACCCTCGAAGGGCTGCGGTTAAATTGTCAAGCATTGACCGGACCGTGTTGATAAATTGGTTGGAGACCACTGATGTAACACTAGATTCCAAAAGTATAATGAAAGAATGTGGTGTTAGGAGAATCTGACAAATACATGCACAATTCCAGGATGATAGTCACATGAAGGAGAACAATAACGATCACAATAAACTCTGGATTCTCATTTTATTCAAGAATTAAATAGTTTGTGTGAATACTTTGGCTCTCTATGGCATTTGCTGAGACGTACACAGATGATTGAGACTATTGTCTTCATTCTTTTCTTTTTCTGCAGGTATTTGATCCCAGACGCTGGTGATGCCACTAAAGCCATCAAGCAGCAGATCATGAATGTTCTGGATGCTCTGGAGAGCTCGTAGAGTCGCTGTTGCTCTGAGGCTTCACTCGGGCTATATAGCGAGACTGCCATGACTTAACACAAGTCAGCACAACCGTGCAAAGGGAAAGGAATAGGCTTTTCTTTCCTTCCTCCTCCCTCCATTATTCTTGTCTCCTTCCCTTACCCCCCCCCCCCCCCTCTCAGTGGTCTCCTAGGACAGTACTGACATTCAGTACTGCTGATTTACATCGATGGGAGAGTCGTAAGCCTTTAATACATGCTGTCGTTTTGTTTAGCCTTTGGAAAATTTTTTCTTGTTTCTGTCAAGAAAATCAAACCCATTAGATGTAAAGTCGGACTTGTCAGCTCAGTCTGGATGTCTGTCGAGCCTTAATCCCGTTGCTAATTGTCTGTTTGTTTGTCTTTTTTTTTTTTTGTTATCCAAAGGACGTCAAGGCAGAGCCTTCTGTAAGAGAAAAAGACTCGAGCCTTAAAGCGTCACTGTTTGGTTCTTTTTGTTTAATTTATGAATGCTCTTCTTTATTTACTAGTCACTGCAGTACACTTTCAACGATGACTTCTGTGCATATTTATCCGAGCAGTATTTATACCTGCACTGGTTCGATGCTGTATTTATATTTAAATCTGTTGTGGAAAGTAGTAGAGCACAAAAGTAATGGATGTACAGGCGTCTGATGGTATCATGTACCAGACACAAAACTGTTTCTCAATTAACTGAGATCTCATTTAATGTAATTAACTCCTACAGAAGTCATTCCTTATGCTCTGTGCATTAAAACTGCTCTGTGTGAAAGATAGAAGAAATGGTCTGGTGTGGAACGTGACCTGTGTAGATGCTGTTAAACTGTACTTGATACTAAGCTTTGGAGAAAGAAAAGTGTGTATTTCTGCACAGAGACTGATGCCACATAGGAGAGCTGAGGATTTGTAGTTAAAGTATTTAACGTTTCAGTCACATGCTTTAATGCAACTCAAATGACACGGATGTCGATAAACCGCAGGCTGACGTGTCCCTTTATCATAACTCTGTGTAAATACGTAGCCGTGTTTAAGAACCGGATTATTATAGGATGGACAAAGAACGAGTTTGTAGTGCTGGTATATTCATTAACCCTTTGCTTTATAAATTCCCACTTTCAGCTTGTACACATTTTCAGTGGGAACGTCATTAGTATTCTTTTGTTTTAATAAGTTTATGAGTAACCTACAAATGTGTAAACGAGCTATTTTGTCATCACGGTGTTCAATAATAATAATAACAACAACAACAACCACCCACAAATGTGTTATGATGATTTATTTTTTTGGTTTATACTGTATCAAAATAAGCACCTTGCATATTTACAAAATTTATATGTATGTAAAAAAAATCTGTACATTGCGTAGTAACACCATTTAAAATACTGGAAATGTCACACGAGCGACCTGATTTGAAGGATTATAACTGATATGCCGGTATTACATCAAGTAGTTCTTGTTTGACAATAAAAAAAAAAAGTTACAATGTTACCATTCAAAAAGTATCGCCAGACTGAAACAAAATGTTACAGCAAACAGATTTAATAAAAAAACAAAAAAAAAACATGTATAATACTAGGAATCTTATTGGTGTAAAAGTTTCTTTACGTTCCAAACAGACCCCGGTTACACAATAAAGCCCCCCAATATTACTTTACTAATCTTTTGTAGCGAATGAATGCCAACAGCTTAAAATAGTACCAACACTTGAGCATTTCTTAAGTGCTGTGTCTCAAGAAATTTTACATGATAAAACCAAAGACGGCAAAAGCACCGCTTACCCTAAAGCTACATTAGCCTGCATTAAACTAGGGGCTTGAAATGACAAGCAGACCGAAATACACCCAAAAAAAACACACGCCGTTAAGTGCATTTAATTGGCATGCTTTTAAGTGAAATCACAACACTTGGTAAAAGCTGTACAAGTTTTTGTGGCATGCAGGAGTTACAGTATGTCTGTATGAAAAGCTGAAGTAAAGTTTGCTCACTCTCCTTCTTCCTTGATGCGTTGTTGCTTGTTGCGACGCGAATCCAGGTCAAAGGAAAAGTCGGTCCAGTCGTCCCGCGGTGGGAAAGAGATGGTCTGGCGCAGGGTAAAGCGCACGGCGTCGATTACTCGCTCACCGCGTGCCTCCGTGGAGCCCACACTCACCGAGGATGCCCCGCTGGATGAGCGCAGGATGTGTGCTGGGGGAGAAAACTCCATGCTCTGCCGATGCTCCATAATCCCCTTCCAGATCACGTGCTGGAACTCTGTAGGGATCTTCAACCTGGACAGGTCCTGCGGATGCAGTGACTCATGAGCGAACAGGAATGCAAAGGCAAGACAATTGCACATACTCTTTTTCTTTAGTAGGGAAATGTACTGTATGGTAGCCTAGTTCTTCCAGGCCACCACATATGGGATGTTTTTATATAATCGGAGACTATGTAAGTGGGATAAGTAGGAGCGGGTTTGGGTACCAGTGTAAAGCCTTCTCTTTGTCCTGAACAGAGATATTGAAATCTAATTTCAGGGAAATGGTGGATAAGGTGGGTAAGGTCTTGGTGGTGTTGTAAATAAAACCCCTTTCTTCCAGTTATCTATCCATGTAACCTCCACCCTTCATGAAAAAAAATTCCATAAAGACAACCTTTAACACTCTGTCATAAGATGAGGAAATGGATATAGAAAGGAGGCAAACGGTAGCAAGCAGAGTCTCACCTCTAGGTTGAAGTTCTCAATCTGGTAGATGCTGGTAAGACCCTGGGCTGTGAAGTAGTCCAGACAGGAAGAGCAGCCCAACCGTAACAGGAAACTGTAATAGTGGTGGATTGACAAGTGAAAATGGTGCCAACCGATTGAACAAAATAATAAAACATCATTAAACTTTTTAGAATCCGTTTTTTTCTTTAGTCCAGTCCACAAGTCTCTAAGTTTCTAATCATGTTTATGTGATTAAAAACAGACCCTAGATCAGTGCCACTGGATTACTGCACTGGAATCCGTGCATGGAATATTAACGGTCATTGAAGAAAGTGTAGCTTAAAGTGTTATTCATTCATCTTCTTACCTGCTTATTCCCTAATTTGGGGTCACATAGAGCAAGAGGCGGGGGTACACCCTGGACAGGTCGCCAAGCTGTCACTGGGCAACACATAGACAAACAACCACTCGCACACATTCACTGCTATGGGCAATTTAGAATCGCCAAACAACCTAATCGACATATTTTTGGACTGTGGGAGGAAACCGGAGTACTCTGAGGAAACCCACGCAAGCGCGGAATCCCGAACCCGGGACTTTCTTGTTGTGAGGCGACAGAAAATAAGTTGATGATATGCTGCCATGGAAGACTTAAGTATGAGCCCCCACACTGTAAAGTCCCTGAGCAAGACACTTAACCCTTCCTGCTCCCGGGGGGCTGTACCATAGCCAACCCCAATATTCCTAGGTGGGATATGCCAAGGAAAACTATTTTATCATATACTGTCCTGTAAACAATCATATATGTGGCAAATCAATTTGAAATTTGAAGGTGTTTATGGTCTGTTGATGAACTCAACATTGGCGCTATTAAATAAACCCCCCCAATGCCAGTACACCGGACAGCCCAGCTTGTACACTTTCTTCTTAAAGGATTAGTCATACAGCTACACCAACTATAAACTATAATAAAAATTACATTTCACTCCCTTTGCTAATGGATAGCAAATACAATTAGTGTGTGTTAGTCATTTTAATTACTTTAAAAAAAAAAAAGAAGTCAGGAACTGGATCAATACGTACTTGGAGATGCTGCTGTCCATGGGATACGGCGGTGGAGGTGTGCAGTGAGAGGATGGCACCATGGGTAACTGTGGCTGCAGGGCATGTGTGGGGCTTAGTGAACTCATATCTGTGTTCATAGGAATGTGGGTGCCCATCATAGGGGACACTGGGGAAAAAAAAAAACAGACGGAGAGAGTGAGACACATTCGATCTTAGTCTGGTTGGGGGTGTCAGCGGTATTAATGTCAAGGCATGTTGCCACTGGCGACAGATGTGCAGGTGAGGCAACTGAGTCTGTTTTCCTATATTATGACAAATGCAGACAGGAGCCGAAAGCCCCAGGGATTAACCACCAAGATCCCACAAAGATCCAGTTAACTTGTAAAAGGAAACTGGCTGTCAGGGGGACACTGAGACACAGAGTGGTGCTCAGTAGCTGTCGTGTACAGACAAGCTTAGACCCCGAGGTGAACAGAAGCTGATCGAATTATTATGACGGCTATTAAAGACTACAAAAACAAACGAAACTGTAGAAATCCAAACATCTAATGAAGGTTCAGGAGCAAATAAACTTCAGTCAGATGTTCTAAATGTGCATGTATGGATTTATGTACATTCAGAAGGTGACTTTTCATGGTGTCAATAATATTTCATATAAATATCCTTACTGTCTGTGAGTCCTCCGGCCATGCTGGACGGGGTGAGTGTGTTGCGTTGCTGTGGGTTGATTAGCTGGCTGACCGATGGCAATTTGTTCACCTTGCTGTGTGGAGGAGAAGTGGAGCCGAACGATGGTTGAGGAGGCATAGGGCTCCTGGAGCAGAAAGGAAGAGGAGGAGGAGGAGGAGGAGGACATGGCCTGTCAATTTTCCATCATATTCAACACGGGACAAAGGGATCATGAACAATACACAATGATCATGTATGTGCTAGCTGGGATGGTGCAAAATAATGTATGAATAAATGAATGATGATTGTTCATCAATGATTATAAATAATTGACGCCAAAAAAGTGACCATTCCATCGACACCCACATTCCTAAATTATTCCGGATGGTAAATGAATGTATTGATTATTATTAATGAGAATAAATAACACTTTCAGATGCTCTAATCTGAGCGATAGCACTAATTCATTCATTCATCTTTCAACTCGCTTATTCCCTAATTCACGGGTCATGGGAGAGCATATCCCAGGGCACATAGGGCGAGAGGCGGGATACACCCTGGACAGGTTGCCAGTCCATCACAGGGTGCTATAGTACTACTCAGCACTAATATAAATGTAATTTGAATAATATAAATATACATTAAGCATTAAACATTTGAATTGTTAAGTGAATGATCATTGATCATCATTTTCTTTTTGTGTTTAAGAAATGTTTGTGAACTAAATATGAAATTAAATCTAATCTTTATTTATTAATAAAATAAAAGCTGAGTGAAAACACGATGAATAAATTAGCTACTATACTAGCTACTATATTAGCTACTATGCTAATTTGCTACAGTTTGAGTTTGAGAATTTCTTGCAGGTTTTGTAATAAATCGGAACTTTGTGATCTATATATACATATAGATTTGAGCATTGGAGCCAAATTAGGCAATTTGCATTTTATATAAATTAAGAAATAAAAAAGTCAAAAGCAGAGGGCATTTATTGAATAACAACAGATTAATGTGCAATGAGCAATAATTATACATCTGTCTAATAACACACACACACACACACACACACACACACTTCTCGCATTTGTTTTTCATTCTCTCTGATTTTTAGACACATACACTTTTGTTAAGAAAATGTCCATAAAGTTCAGTAAGAACATCTGTCCTGCAGTTCACTTTATAAAACATGACCAGCATTAATAAAGTCCCAGAAATCAAATCCAGAGTCCAGCTCCAATAATACAACATGAGTCCCATAGCAAGAACAAACAACAATCATTAACATCTGATTGGTTCCTGGTTCAGACAGATAAAGTTGAGAGAGAGAGAGAGAGAGAAATAGTGCGAGAGTAAGTGAGAGAGAGAACGAGAAATAGTGTGTGATAGAGTGAGAGCAAGAAAATTAGAGAGAAATAGAGAAAGTGGAAGAGAGGGAGAGACAGAAGGAGAAAGACAGAGAGAGAGAGAGAGAAGGAGAAAGACAGAGAGAGAGAGAGAGAGAGAGAGATGTGACTGAGGTGATTGGCTGAGTGGCTGTTATTGTTTCTGTGCAATATTAACAGTATTAACATTAAACGAGTGCGGAGGCAACAGCCAGCTCAGTTCATAGAGAGCCTTTAAAAAGAACAACAGAACAGTGAATAAACACACCCGAGAGTCAGTCCCAATCTGAAAAGCATGCAGGTTCAGCTAAAAACATCCTGACATCTTCTAAAGAAAAGGGGGGGAAGGGGGGGGGGGGCAACATCCCACGAAATTTACAGTCTCTACAGTTGCCAAAAGGAAACACATGAAGAGGCAGAGGAGACAAAGTAGAACTGATGGAAAAGGATGTGATGATAGATCTGCAGGAGGAGGAGGAGGAGGAAGAAGAAGGAGGAGGAATGTGTCTCCTGCTTTTAGGATGCACTGAAACGTCTCTTCTGCTCACCTAAAGGCTCCAGTAGCTCAGAGTGCAGACGGGCCCAAAGGAGACTGTACACAAAGAGGAAGAGGAGAGGAAGGAGGAAAGAACTGAGAGATAAACAAATACAGTGAGAGACGAATAAAAGGAAAATGAAGGATAGTTTCTAAGGAAACGCTGCGCTTACAGACCTCCCAATATCTGTCTGATTCTGATTCGGTCCAGGTGATGATGCGTTTTTGTGATGACAGAGATCTTTTTCATTTACAATTTAGGATAAATCAATTTGACCTTTGACCTTCACTAAAAATTTGCCTTCATGTTGTACAAAGAGAAAAATATGCATAAAAACGGTGATGTTTTTATTAATTATCCGGAATAATTATCTATTTTAATAACTATATCAGTAAATATATCGTTACTGTGATATATTGTGAAATAGAAATTTGGTCATATCGCCCAGTCCTGTGTGAATAAATTCACTTTATCATTTTTGAAATAATCAAGCTTTAGTTCTATGATTACAGGACTTTAAAGTAGAGAGATCCTTAATATTCCATAATTACTGGTTAATAAATGTATTAAACCTGGAAAATTATTACATAAAATTATTTTCATTTATTAATTTATTTAACAATATAATGTTTTTATCTTACTATTAGTAAAACAAAAGGAAAAGAAAAAAGAAAGAAAGAAAGATAAAAAAGAAAAAAAGTGTGGAAGTGTGTGTGGAGGTAATATGGGTGGAAGTGGTGGTTTAGTGGGCTAATACCGAGAAGACCAGGGTTCGATTCCCAGCATCACCAAGCCACCACTGTGGGCCCCTGAGTAAGACCCTTAACCCCCAATTGCTTAGTTATAAGTCACTCTGGATAAGGGCGTCGGCCAAGTCCTGTAATTGTAATTGTAAAGGAAGAAAGAAAGAAAGAAAGAAAGAGAGAAAGAAAAAGAAAATGATAGTGTATGCAGTGTAATGTTGATGATGTCCACTGAGTGGCGCTACTTTACAACCACGAAAAAGTGATTGCTAAACAGAAAGACGAGGAACCATTGAATAAAATTGCAGGAAGTTTTATTAGGGAAGAAAAAGCGAAAACGTTAGACAAACATCCAGAACAGAGAAGAAGAAAAGATCAACACTGTGGAAAGAAAACTGAGCCAATAGGAACCATTAAAACATCCAGAAAGAGGTGTTAACAAAAACAAAAGGAAAACCAAACCCTTCCCAGCTCCAAAGTGTATTATCTGATTTTGGAGAACTATTATCAGATGTCTGATACTCTGAGCTCGGATCTTTTTCCTAAGAATAAACAGGTTGGAAAATAATGGTTTCCTTCACCTACTCATTGTGTCTCTCTCCAGACCACAGAGCAGAAGTCATAAAAAAGGGCTTTAAAGATTTTTGGAGTTTTTTTCCCCCAGCTGTGTTTAAACCGCCCTAAATAACGGCCCTTCCTAGCACCGGCTTCTGACTCCACTTAAAGCTGGAACAAAATGATGATAGCAAAAAAAAAAAAAAAAGCAGCTAAAGCGGGGAGTGTACAGACGCTACATCATCTGTCAGTTTCTTAATGAGGGAAGCAAACAAAAGCAGTAATTATCACAGGGCGTCAATGTGCATTATTCACAGCTATAATTTTCAGCCGTCTCACTCGTTTTTGTTTATTTTTTTTCCCTTGACTTTTACTTCATGACATTTATGCCGTTGAGAAAATATTAATCGGGCAATTCGTCAAACTGGGATGATGAGATAAACCTGGGTAAACCTGCCCGACTGTCCTGTAATTCCAAACGCAGCACCATGTGATCAAGGTACACCCTTTTTTTAAGGTTAGTCTGCCTCGGATGAATGATATTAAGATTTTTATTGGGAGTGACGAGGATGGACAGGATTAGAAATGAGTTTATTAGAGGGACGGTGCATGTAGGATGTTTTGGAGACAAGGTGAGGGAGGACAGGTTGAGATGGTTTGGACATGTGCAGAGGAGGGACATTGCAGTATATTGGTAGAAGAATGGAGGTGGTGGGTAGGAGGAAAAGAGGAAGACCAAAGAGGAGGTTTATGGATGTGGTGATGGAAGACATGCAGGTAGTTCACCCCTAATGGGGGGTTTGACAGCTGAAAGGAGAAGAAGAAGAAGAAGAAGAAGAAGAAGAAGAAGAAGAAATCTGCCTCAGATTAACTTTTGCATGTTAGCTAAGAATCTTTGCACCGTTTTTTTTTTTTGCAATCAACACACCGTTGTCCGTTTTTAACTGTTGCAGCTTTATAACCCCAACGGAGCGTAACTGGGGTGGATCTGTACTGTAGCGCATGCATGCATGCTTGTTTAAACACATGTCACACTGATTTAAATCCATGCACCAAAGTAAAAAGATTATACACACCAAACAAGCATCAGGGTGAACCTTGGTGGTACTGTGTGTGTGTGTGTGTGTGTGTGTGTGTGTGTGTGTGTGTGTGTGTGTGTGTGTGTGTGTGTGTGTGTGT
>JAOTRA010000012.1:9061122-9074367 GCA_026260255.1 Pseudolaguvia tuberculata | reverse complement strand
TGTACTGCAAGTTAGAGCAATAAAGGATACAGATGGAAATGTTTTGACTAGTGAGGAGAGTGTGTTGAGAAGGTGGAGAGAGTATTTTGAGCAGCTGATGAATGAGGAAAATGAGCAAGAGAAAAGGTTGGATGTTGTGGTGATGGTGGAGAAGGAAGTGGATATGATTAGTAAGGCAGAAGTGAGAGCAGCTATTAAGAGGATGAAGAGTGGAAAAGCGGGTTGGACCAGATGGCATTCCAGTAGAAGTGTGGAGATGTTTAGGAGAGATGGCAGTGGAGTTTCTGACTAAATTGTTTAACAAGATTTTGGAAGGTGAGAGGATACCTGAGGAATGGAGAAGGAGTGTTCTGGTACCGATTTTTAAGAATAAGGGCGATGTACAAGCATGTAGTAAATACAGGGGAATAAAGTTGATGAGTCACACCATGAAGTTCCAAGAGAGGAGTTGTGGTATTGTATGAGGAAGTCAGGTGTAGCAGAGAAGTATGTGAGGGTGGTGCATGACATGTATGAGGACAGTGTGACAGCAGTGAGGTGTGTGGTAGGAATGTTAGACTGGTTCAAGGTGAAACCTTGAACTTCTCGCTGAAGTATGACAGTGCTTTTAGAAAGTGCACAAATTGTTTTGTTGTGTCTTACGGGAAGGGCGCTGGATTGGGTGTCGTTCTCCTGGGAGGTAAGCACCTGACGGAGGACATTAATTATTTTTTCCACCAGCTCCTCACAATTTTCGACCTCCTCACCCAGGAGGAGGCCTCTGCTTACCCCTGAGATGTGGCTGGCAGTGCTTTCGACTAAGGAGTGCCACCAGGTCCCCGTGGTGGTCATGGAGAGCCTTCCTATCTCTGTGGTGGTCGGGGAGACCCCTTTTGTCCCCGTGGTGGTCAGGGAGACTCCTTTCTGTCCACATGGTGGTCAGGAAGACCCTTCGTGTCCCCATGGTGGTCTGGGAGCACCTGCCAGTTTATTTTTTGTTTAGAGTTTTGTTTATATGTCAGTTCTGTTGTGTCCTTTAGCCCTTAGGTCTTTTGTTCATGTTGTGTTTTGGTTATTCAGTATGTGTCTGTCTTCCTCGCCCTGTCTCTCCTTCCTCATCTCTTGCCTTGTCCCTCTCTTCTCTTCTGCCTCGGTCCACCTTCTTGTCCCTCTTTCATGTCTCTCTTCATGTCCCTCACCCTGTTTTGGTTCTCAATTCTCTCTGCCTCCTTCCTTGCCCTGTTTCTCTTCTCGCCCCCTTGTTCTTCTTCTGTTCTTGTCCCTTGATCTGTCTCTGCTCATGTCCCCCTTTCTGTCTCGCTCTGTCTCGGTCCTCCCCTCGTCCCTCAGCCTGTCTCTCTCTTCTTCCCTCTTGTGGTCTCGGTTCTCGCCTCGTCCCTCATTCTGTCTCAGCCCTCCCCTCATCCTTCACCCTGTTTCTCTTCTCGTCCATTTCATGGTCTTGGTTCTTGTCTCGTCCCTCGCCCTTTTGGGTCTTGTCCCTGTTCTCATCTAGCCACTCGCTCTGTCTTGGTCCTTGCCTCTTGCTCAGTCTTTTTCCCTCGTCCCTCACCCTGTCTCTCTACGCGTCCCCCTTATGGTCGCGGTCCTTGCCCTGTCTCTGTTCTCACCTTGGCCCTCTGTTGTGGTTCTTGTTCCTCACTGTTTCAGTTTGAGTCCCTGTTCTTTGTTCTGTCTCTGCTCATGTCCTTCATCTGGTCTCGGTTTCCGTCCCTCACCCTTTCTCTTTCCTCGTTCCTCTTTCTCAGTCTTTCAGTTCTCGTCCCTCATCCTCTGTCTCCGTTCTCGGCCCTCTCTCTGTCTGGTTTCACGTCCCAGTTTCACCCTAAACCCTTCCTCGTTCTTCGCCCTCTCATTACCAGCCTTGGTTCTGGTCTCGGTTCCTGTCCTTCTTCGCTCCTGTCTCTCACTCTGTCCTGGTACTCATCTTGTTTCTCGCACTCTCCTGGTTCTCATCTCGGTTCTCGTCCCTGTCCTCACTCTGTTGCGGTTCTTGTCTCGTTCCTCGCTCTGTCTCGGTTCTCATCTCGCCCCACGCCCTTTTTAGAGTCCACCTTAGGAGGACGCCAAGAGGCATTTATAGGCGCTGGTACTGTCACGGCCTCCCTTTGTGATGGGCTTTACTTTGATCGCTGGTGTTGTTTTGTTTTTTATGGACAATAAATCGTTCTTTTTTTAAATCCTGCGTTTGGGTGCGCCTGATTATGTCTGCGTTTGAGCACCTGATTGTTACATTTATGTTATTGTTATGATATTCATTCATTCATTTACCCGCTTACTCCCTAATTTGGGGTCACAGGGCTCTTCTGCCGCCCATCCCAGCGCACTTAGGGCAAGAGGCGAGGCCAATACACACACACGCACACACACGCACGCACGCGCACGCACGCACGCACGCACGCACGCGCACACACGCACGCACGCACGCACACACACGCACGCACACGCACGCACGCACGCACACACATGCACGCACGCACACACATGCACACACGCACACACATGCACACACACGCATCGACCTAATCTGCATGTTTTTGGACTTTGGGAAGAAACTGGACGACCCAGAGGAAACCCACACAAGCCATACAAACTCCACGGCCCGGGAATCGAACCTGGGACCTTCTTGTTGTGAGGCAACCGTGCTAACCACAACGCCACCGCGCTGGCTGTTATGATATTGATATGATTCAATGTTAGTTTTTTTTAAATATGGTGCCACCCTAATACACACTAAAGACTAGTATGTGTGTTTTTGTGTCATAAGCTTCAGCATTTGCAAACTGTAATAGTCCATCTAATTAAATTAAACTTTAATTTTGCAGAACTGCAATAAATTAATTTAATACAGGCTATGATAATATCTGCAAGCGTCTGCTCATTTATACACTTTCAATTTAAAAGGTCGTCGGAACTTTAGTCTATCATCAACAATCAGTTTCTTTGTTATAGGATGTGAGTAGCATTTATGAGTAGCAGATGGCTAATGAACCGATTTTGATATTCAATCTTAACCGACACTAATTTTGTAAGGGAAATAAAGCTTTAAGGCTGTAATGAACCTGAAACGTAATAGCAAATCTCAGATAATTCACTTTCGGTCATTAAAAGTCAATAAGCTTGGAGACATTTATGTGTATTTAATGAATGAGCTGATTTTTGCTAAAACTTCAATAGTAAAACTTTTACATGTTTTTAATAGATATGAGCTCAATATTTGTATTATTAAGCAAGTACGATGAATTTAAATTATTTAGCAATTTAGTTGACTAGGGTTCAAAATGATCTCTTCTGGTATCTTTGGAAACGAAACACACACATGGAATGTGGGAGTCTCACTGATCTAGAGGCTAGTTAACAAAAGCATTTCAACTGACACTTCTTGGTAAACAAATATGTTAACTTTTTGTGACTGATGGACACTTGTTACGTCTCAGTTTTCAGCTGAACTATTTTTTTATTTTTTTGCATGTATAAGTGACGAGTGCATTGTATATATATGTGTGTGTGTGTGTGTGTGTGTGTGTGTGTGTGTGTGTGTGTGTGTGTGTGTGTGTGTGTGTGTAAATAACGTTTAGTAGAATATTATTTATTAAAAGAAACTTAAATAGCTTATGGCTCAGGCTGTTGGTTCAGTAGTTAAAGTCTGTACGGGTCAGGGGAAGAGAGAGTGTGCGCGCGTGCGTGCGTGTGTGTGTGTGCGTGTGTGTGTTTGTCAGAACGCTTTGGTGGTATTTGCCCTTGACCGATCCAGCAGACAGCACGATAGTCTGTTAGTGCTTGCGCTGTGTCGTGGGCTGAGTCGAGAGCGCGCAAGAGGGTGTGTGTGTGTGTGTGTGTGCGTGTGCGTGTGCGTGTGTGTGTGTGTGTGTGTGTGTGTGCGTGTGAACGCAGAGAAAAATATTGAAGCGCCGTGTTTGTCTTGTAGCGAGTTTTTTTTCCCGGCTGATTAGTAAAACTTAAGTAACGTCGGAACTTTAAAGTGGTTCAAATGTTTACAGGTTCCTCCGGTGGTTGTTTGTTGTTTTCACTCGTACCAGCTATTTAAATTGGGGGGTCGTACCTTCAGTCAGTTTTGCGCTTGTTTTTCGTTTTATTGCGCGATTTGATGTGCATCTGTTTTCGGTTCAATTCTGGCGCACAGAAAACGTTTCCATAACTTGTCATAATATTAAAAAAAAAAAAAAAGTTGTTATAAAAACGTTGTTATCGCGTTATATACAATGTTACGTTGTTAGAACGTTGTTTAGTGAATGTTCTCAAAATGTTCCTTCCGAACAAAAAACATTATTAGAACAGCACTATAAAATAAAAGCCCAATAATGTTATCCAATAATGACATTGGATAAAATTCGTCAGAAAAGAACGTTTAAAAAACGTTCTCGGAACGTATATTATTATGGGATAATAAAGGTTGACAGAGCAGCTGTCCGTGTTTTCGGAAGCTGGCGTTTGACGTTAGGAGTTTGGTCGCTAGTTCGTTTCACACCCCGCGCGCTGGAAAGTTTTCAGCTCACACGCGCGCACACGGTGAACACACCTTTAACCTGTTGCCCAGATCATCACGATTATAAAAACTTATTCTGACTTAATACACTTGTAGTTTGGGGGGGTAAAAAAAAAAAGAAAACCCACCCTGGCGACATGCGTGGTGTTTCACAGATGTTTTCTCTTGGTGTTGACCCCGTATGTATTGCATAAAGCGTGGGGTTAGAACCTTTTGCAAACAGGTCGTGCACTAGACTTTGGCATTTAGCATGAGGATCATAAATCCAGTGCGCCGCGCATGGGTTACTATTTTTGTCGCAAAAGTGCGCAAAACACTTTGGATGCAATTGATCGAGTTTGAATGACTAAATCGTATCTAATTGCACGCAATTTTTTTTATTCAGATAAACAATCGATAAACGTACATGCCGTGGTGTTTTCAGTATTCAGTTTGCACCTGTAATGCGCATGTACTCAGTCCGCTTATTGGAGACCCCCGAGCTGTGCGTTGTATGAATTACTCTGCTGAATACACCCTTCATTCGATTTATTAAGCACAAATTAAAGTGTGTGTGTGTGTGTGTGTGTGTGTGTGTGCGTGCGTGCGTGCGTGCGTGTGTGTGTTAATATACAGGGGGTGCTGTGCGTTCAGAAAGTTAATTGGTCGGTGATTTGTTATTGATCTCAGTGGTCCCCGATCACTTGGTGACATCTTGTGGTCGCAAAGGAGCTAAAACAATAAAAGCATCACAAACAACCGAAATGTCCGCGTTCTGATTCAGGACACATGTTTTTGCGTAAAGGGGTTTAAAACCGACGCGTCATGACGTTACCCCGCACCCCAAAGCGCAGAATATGGTTTTCTCTTACCATGTACAAGGTGCTATATAATCTAATATATGAGAGGAAAAAAACCTTACGTCATGTTACATGGTTACAATGTCTGTGATTTGGAAAGATCAGGGTTAAGGGTGAGAACTGTGCGCGCGTGGTATTGTGAGGGGTTAATAGGTCATGTATGAGAAGATGGTTATGAGAGCATACTGTTAAAGGTTGGAGAGACCGGTTGGCATGTGTCTTGCGTCCAGAGTGAGAGGAATCATCTGAAACTGGTCTGAATTGAAAGACAGATGTGGTCACCATGGTGACGTGTACGCACATATATTTTCATAGTCTAATCTGAAATTAAAGAAAAGTTAGACTCGCTTATTTGCACTGAATTTGACTGTCAAATTTAAATATCTCAATAGGAACTCAGACTGGGGTAAAAAAAAAAAAAAAAAAAAAAAAAAAAAGTCAAAACTCTGGTTTGGCAAGTAATCGGCACGTTTCATCTGGGAAATGGCGGTGGTGTGTGTATATACTTCAGTAAACTACGGTTATAGAAGTGGTGTTTTACAAATATAATCCGAGTAAACAAAATCTTATTGTATTTATAATTACAGCGTTTGACGCGTAGGGTTTGACCAGCTCAGCTTGTTTCTTGTCAGGATAGACGCTCATCTGGTTCTGCGCGTTTGTGTGCGTCAAATCCAGATGCCAAAATCGGTCAGGTCGACTTTTACAAATACTTTTGTCATTCTGATACGATTTTTATCTGTCAATACTTACACATATATTTACACACACGCCCGTATGCATGCACACACACACACACACGCACACACACACGCCTCCGCACACACCCCTTTTCAAATCGGGCTGTTGCTAGGACACTGAAAGCGGAATTTATCCCGAAGCGGAATCACGATGTTTTCAGCACATAACACGGGCTTTACAGGGGTTTCATCTGTCTCCAGTAATTAGGGATGGAGATGAAGGACAGATTCGTTCGCACAGAAGTGTTTTTATATTAAAAATGTCCTTTTGTATGTTTACTATAGTAACTTTGTTTACTGTATGACGTAATGTTGCGATTCTTCTTTCTTTTATGTTTTCATTCCTAACATGTTCATATAAAGGGCGCCCCCCCCCCCCCGTCCCCGCCATTTGATTACTATACCACCATAAAGTTTGGTAGAAGAAACGATCTCGTTCCGCTGGAGAAGCAGGCGTCTCCGCTGAAATCTGGATCAGCTATTCGGTCTATGGTTCCACCTAGTGGCGTAGCGGGAAACTGCAGTTTATTCCAAAAATATAGTCGCAACACTTTTGCCTAAAATTAATGTTTACAATGTTTAATATAGTTTGCTTGAACTGTATTAGAGTTTAATATATAGAAGTGTTCCATACATTAGTTGTGCATCTCTTAGTGTTGTGTTTGTGTAGTTCTGTGTTGGGTGTAGCACCATGGGGTCCTAGGGAACCGTTTTATCTCAGTGTCACTGCCTCTGCTTGAACCTGAACTCTGAGCATTTTCTTGTGTAAAATTAATAATTGTATATCTGAATTGATTTTGTTTTGACACAAACAGTTTTTAGTCTTTATTCAATACTCTCAATTCCATTAAGAAATTTTTCGTTATACCAAACTTCATTCATTCATCTTCTTATTACTCATAGAGCTCTGCTGGTGCCTATCCCAGCGCACATAGAGCGATAGGCGGTGGTACACCCTGGACGGGTCGGCAGTCCATCACAGGGCAACACATAGACAAACAACCATTCACACACACATTCACTCCAATGGACAATTTACAATCACCCATCCACCTCATCTGCATGTTTTTGGATGGTGTGAGGAAACCGGAGTACCCGGAGGAAACCCACGCAAGCCCCAGGGAGAACATGCAAACTCCACATAGAAAGATCCCCGGCCCGAGATTCGAACCCGGGACCTTCTTGTTGTGAGGCGACCGTGCTATCTACCACGCCAGCGCGCCTCCCTATACAAAACCTTTAGCGTAATAAATGAAGTTTCAGTGTCATGCACTTCTTCATGACATGTATTGCTGTTGTATATCATTTCTCGGATGTAGTGTGTGTATTTGAATAAACTTATAACTCATCGCTTAATTTTTCCTTCCAGATTTTGACAAAATGTCTTGCGCAGCAGATAGCTGCATCCAATTCACACGCCATGCCAGCGATGTCCTGCTCAACCTGAACCGGATGCGCAGCAGAGACATCCTTACAGACGTCACCATTTTGGTAAACAGACAGCAGTTCCGTGCTCACAAGACCGTCCTCATGGCATGCAGGTACATCAATGTTCTAGAGTTAAAGCATTTAATGTTATTTCATCTCAATCATTTTCATTATAGTTATGATTCTGCTTATTATTATGATGATGATGATGATGATGATGAATGACACAACATTTTGTTCTAAAACAGTGCTCATCTTCTTGATTTTTCTAGTGGACTCTTTTACTCCATATTTACCGACTCTCTAAAATGCAACCTGAATGCCATCAGTCTGGACCCAAAAGTCGACCCAGAGGGCTTTGCAGTCCTCCTGGACTTCATGTACACTTCTCGTCTGACACTAAAAGAAAACCTCATTATGTCAGTCATGAAAACTGCCATCTACCTGCAGATGGATCACGTTGTTGATACCTGCCACAGATTCATCAAATCCAGGTTGGGATCGAAAAGTAGTGGCTGGAAAAAAAAAAGTTAATAATAATAATAATGCTTGTGCTTGACAATAGTCCAATTAATGTTGTATCTGTTTATGTTAATGTTTGTGGTATTATTTTTACTACCTTTATTCAGAGCTGCTTATGACCTTACACCTCGTTTCTAAATGAGCTTTTCTATCTAATTAAAAAAACTATTATTTAAATTTTTTTATTTTTCAGCGATTCTTGTATTAAATTGCCCAGAGAGGATTACCTGGTCAACCCTTTGCTGTTACCTCAAGATGTTCATGGGTACAGACCACATGAAGTTGTGGAGAACTTGGCCTCACGATCTGGTACTTTCCGTGATGGAAGGTCTTGCGGTAGCATGTTTAATGTAATGAATCCTCCCAGCAGCACCTATCATGTTTATAGTCAGCTCTCCATGCAGGCTTTCCCTTATCCTATCTGCAAGCTGTCTGATACAAAAAGCCCTTTTTCAGATTTTGCCAAAGGAGGCGTCCTCCAGCACAAACACTGCCCGCCTGGTGACGACTTCACTCGTAGCTCCAACGCCCGCCTCTCTAGCTCATGCCACTCTGACTGCTACTCTCCCCGGATGTTAGGAATAAACGATGAAATGAAATGGGAGAACTTGCAAAGCATGGCACAGACATTTGCAATGAGTTCCAGAAAGCATGGCCCTGTCAGCATGGCCCAGGAGCATCAACGAGATGTGAACAAAGAGCAGGTTCCTCTGGCAGAAGATGAGCTCAGTCAGCGGCCCTATTCTGTCTGTATGGCTTCCAGTGGGCGCAAGACTCTAATTGGCAGCCCGCAGAGCCCTTTAAAATCTGACTGCCAACCCAATTCACCCACAGAATCAAGCAGCAGCAAAAACGCCACCCTATCGCTTGTCTCTCAACCTCCTACCCCACAGATCACACAGGACCCCAAAGCTCGGAACTGGAAAAAATATAAGTTTATAGTGCTAAATCAAAGCACCAAGGAGGAAGAAAACACTGCTCATGAACCGGAGATGCGCTCGCCCCAGAGGACGGCTTTTCATCCTTCATCTGAATCTGAGAAGGCAGACACACAGCCTACCATCACAAAGATTACAGATCATGGAGAAGACTTCACTGTGCTTCAAGCCAGTCGCCTCAACAATATTATTAACAGGTCAGTGCAGCAGATTTATTTATTTATATATATTTTATTTATTTATATATATTTTTTACACACGGTGGCATGTTTAGAAATGAGTTGATTAGAGGGACGGCGCATGTAGGATGTCTTGGAGACAAGGTGAGGGGGGAGACTAGGTTGAAATGGTTTGGACATGTGCAGAGGACGGACATGCAGTATATTGGTAGAAAAATGCTGAGGATGAAGGTGGCGAGCAGGAGGAAAAGAGGAAGACCAAGGAGGAGGTGAGAAAAGACGTGCAGGTAGTTGGGGTGAAAGAGGTAGATATAGAGGACAGGGTAGTGTGAAGAAGAGTGAGCAGCCGAAAGGAGAAAAAGACACGCGGTCATGTACTGACTGAAACCTACAATTTGACCAAAGTAAGTCCGTGCGTGACAGCTTTTATTCTGGAATTACACTTTTATTTTTGTTGATTTATTGATCTGAACATCTCGGCATGCATATTGTGTATCCTGTGAGGAACGATGAATGCTCATAGTACTCTAGTGAACAAGTCTTTTATTAATAGAAATGGAAAAAAGTGTGAATATTCTATGCAGTTTATTAGGATTTTGGATAAAACAACTGTCCAAGAGTGTCTTTAGAGGCAATAAGGATAAAACCGTGTGTCAAACACAGAATAAATTGAATGTATCTGTTTAGGAAAAATAAACTCAAACCTGACTTTTATTTTGGCAGGAGTCTGGAGGGTTCACAGAGAAAGGGTGACTGTCACTCGTCTCATTATATCAGCCGCTTAAAGTGCACATCCTGTGGTCCTCAATCCCCACAGCACTCAGATGTTTGTCCCAACACTCCTGGCTCACATGTTAATGAGGAGATGGCCGAGCTGCACTCCGAGTACTCCGACTCCAGCTGTGGTGTGTTTTCTTATTTATTTATTTGTTCTGTATTACAACAATTGTTAGCACAGAAGGCATCTCTGTGAAGTTCTCTCGGTTTGCTTTTCTTGTGTATTTGAATTGATTGGGGTTTTTTTTTTTTTTTTTTGCTCCTGCACAGAAAACGGTACCTACTTTTGTAACGAATGCGACTCCAAATTTGCAGAGGAAGAAATCTTGAAACGGCACATGCTTCAGGTGCACAGCGACAAGCCATACAAATGTGATCGTTGTCAGGCAGCGTTTCGTTACAAGGGGAACCTTGCAAGTCATAAGACGGTACACACAGGTACGGGAGGGGGAAGAAAAAAAGGAGATAGGCCATAATCTCTGTAGACTTTCTCCTGCAGGCTATAGATTAACCACTAATGATGTTCATTTATACAGGAGAAAAGCCGTATCGATGCAACATCTGCGGCGCACAGTTCAATCGACCAGCTAACCTCAAGACCCACACGCGCATCCACTCTGGAGAAAAGCCATACAAGTGCGAGACCTGCGGGGCTCGATTCGTTCAGGTACTTTCTAATACCACTTTTGGTCAGATATAGTAACTTGATTTTTTTTTTTCCTACATTTTGTCAAGTTGTTGAAAATGGATCTATCACAAGTATCCTGAGTATCGCGTATCCTTACTTGTGATAGAAGCGCTAGCATTCATTCATTCATCTTCTTACCCGCTTATTCCCAAATTCGGGGTCACGGGGTTCTGCTGGTACCTATTCCAGCGCACATGGTGCTAGAAGCGGGAATACACCCCGGACGGGTCACCAGTCCATCTCAGGACAAGACATAGACAAACAACCATTCACACACACATTCACTCCTATGGACAATTTACAATCATTAATCCACCTCACCTGCATGTTTTTGGACTGTGGGAGGAAACCAGCGTACCTGGAGTAAACCCACGCAAGCAAGGGGAGAACTCTGCACAGAAATAACCCCGCCCGGGATTCCAACCCGGGACCTTCTTGTTGTGAGGCGACTGTGCTATCCACTACGGCACCGCGCCCTCCCAGCACTAGTATCAATATGATTAATATGATTTAATATTTTAATATGTACCAAAAAAAAAACTACCGGCAAAAGATTGGACCAGTGAAACCCCCCCCCCCTCCCCCCTCCATGCTCTTAGTTTGGGAACCACTACATTCAACCATCCATCCTATTAGCAATAATGATTTTGTTAAAAAAACAAAACAAAAAAAACCTGCCATACTGATACACGCTCTTTACATTTAGGTAGCTCATCTGCGTGCTCACGTCCTGATCCACACGGGAGAGAAGCCATATCCCTGCGAAATCTGTGGCACACGATTCCGGCACCTGCAGACGCTCAAGAGTCATCTGCGCATACACACCGGAGAAAAACCTTACCATGTGAGTGTGTGAGACAAGCACACACATAATTTTACATTTCTGGCATTTGGTAGACACTCTTATACAGTGTGACTGGATTTGGGTTTTTTAATTCTATATCAGAACAATTAAGGGGTAGAAGCCTTGCAGTGGCCCAGCAATGGTCAATTACCAGTGCTGGGAATAAAATGTATATCCCAACAACTTAATAATTTATGGTATCTGTTTAGAGCTAAATGTCACCTTTAGGATGAAGGGAAATTTAATTACGAATTCTGAACCCGCCTAACTAACGACGGAATCTGACATTCATGAGTATTTTGTGTTTTCGTTTTGTAGTGTGAGAAATGCAACTTGCACTTTCGCCACAAGAGTCAGCTTCGGCTGCACTTACGACAGAAGCACGGTGCCATCACCAACACCAAGATTCAGTACCGTGTGTCCACAGTAGATCTGCCAGATTTGACCAAGACCTGCTGAACATGGGCCAAACCACAGCATTCGGAACCCTACTCGGACAATCATCTGCAACTGTAGTGCCACACTGTGTTGACCAGACAAACAGAAGAAAAAAATAATCAAGGCATTTAATGCCATTTTACGGGTTTCTTCTATATGTAAAAATAGAACGACATACGGTCTCTTCACTTTATTGTCTATATTTGCATAGAAATACATTAATGTTGTGTTTTTAAGCTTTTCATTGTTAAAAAAAAAAAAGCTTTATTTTGTTGAAAAAAAAAAAAAGGATGGAATGTTAAAAAAAAAAAATTCCATTTTTGAGATTACAAATATTTTATATAAAAAGTTACTTTTTCGGAAAGTATTGGACTTTAAATTAAAGGTCAGTATATTTTATGACTGTGTAAAGACCCATGTTCAGAGATTTATGTGTGCAGGATACACCACATTAGAATGACCTCCTTAAGAAAAAAAAATCAACTATTGTCTAATATTAAGTTTATTTGTATATGAGAATAACAGACGTGTACAGTTTGCATGAGGAGAGTTGCTAATGGTCAATGAAATAAAGGAAGAAAAACTGGGACCTAGTTCCCAAGATTGTTCTCTGCTGGCAGAACCAATCTTAATTAAAATATTCGAATATGCATTAATACTGCGTCGGTACAATTGTTTGGATTTAATTGTTTGTATTGATGTGACTATTTGTTAGTAAGTGAAAGTTTACATTTTTGTCATTGTTCTAGAAGCTACAGTAAAAGTTGTATTACTGCGCTTTTGCCCTCTTTAGATATTACACACTGTGTACTCAAGGTGCCTTTTTCAGTGTTGACTGAATTGCTTTCTGTTAATCTGCTAAGGTACAACTGAAGGACACTTCTTGTCCTGGTTTTTTTTTTTTTTTGGGGGGGGGGGGGTTTTTTGTTTTTTGTGGGTTCTTTACACCAGTTCAAGTGAAAAAAAACAAAGCAAATTTTTACGGCTTGAGCTGTGCATCATTTAAGAATCTTTTTAAGATTGGGCTTTTTTTTTTTTTTTTCCAAAATACATTAAGCTAACTGTGTATGTTGTATGTGTGTATGAATGTAAAATAAAAGTATTGAATTTCCATGTACAACTCTGGGGAGATGTTTCCTTTTTTTTAACACACTGCATTCATTTCATTCATTCATTCATTCATTCATCTTCTTGCCCGCTTATTCCCGAATCCGAGGTCACGGGGATCTGCTGCGCCTATCCCAGCACACATAGGGTGAGAGGCGTGTGGTACACCCAGGACGGGTCGCCAGTCCATCTCAGGGCAACACATAGACAAACAACCATTCACACACACATTCACTCC
>JAOTRA010000012.1:8980322-8994387 GCA_026260255.1 Pseudolaguvia tuberculata | reverse complement strand
TAGATAGATAGATAGATAGATAGATAGATAGATAGATAGATAGATAGATAGATAGATAGATAGATAGATAGATAGGGTGTTCTTTCTTTTAAATTAGAGTATCTCTTCTCTTACTTTAATTTAAATTGTTTTTGTTTAAGTATTATTGCAACAGGACAGCTGAAAAAATGGTTCCTTTCAACTCAAATAAAAAAAAATCTAAAACTATGCTAGAAATGTAACCTTTACGGCCTGGTGTGCTTCATCAGGTGAAGTCTTTAGATTCTCCAAGCGGTTCAGAAAGCTAAAGGTGTGTTTTGCTGAAAGACAAATAAATATCCCCAATCATCTGCTGAAGTTCTTCACGTGCACATACCGTTCATGCCTCTTTCCCACACATGGGCTCTTTGTCCATATGAGCTCTGCATATCTGTCTTAAAGCTACAGTACTGGTGTTATTTGAAAGTTCTTCTTCTATCCTTTAGCGCTACTCATATACCAAAACGCAAAAAGTGTGACCACAAACCCAAAATATGAAGCAGCATGCTTGTGCTCACCTGTCAGTCTGGGGCCCTAATAGAGCGCTTGTGAAACAGACATAGGGAACATTCCTGTGTGGAGCCAAATTCCTTACCAGCTTATATCTGTCCTCATAAAATAGATGGTGTGAATGAATAAGTCTCAAAAAGATATATGGCTTGGAATGAGCTATCTGATATCGGCATTTAGCCTACGTAATATGTTGTTATTGGCCTTGAGACGGACATGGATGGACATCTAAGCCTGCTAAACAACTAGACATTTATTTATGACCTACGATATGACCTTAAAAGGTAAGCATTGGTATAGACCTACTATATATATATAAGACATCTCTTTTGTAGCCTGGAACCTATACCAAAGGACTTGGGGCAAAAGGCAAGGAACCCCCATAGCTAAATGGGCACAAATACCTATTCAATTTAGAGAACAAATTCTGAAGGCTATAAAGTGTCTTAGGACAAGATATGTAAACTGGAATACCTGCGGAAATCCTCAAACCTAAAGAAGGAAATATATTTAACCAGCAATCCAATATGCAAACTTCTGATTGGCCACGGCAGATTGTTAATATGTGTACTTTGTCTTCAGTTACCGCAGACGGTCTTTATCTTGAGATCTTTGTTGTCTTGTTTTATCACATTTCTTAATGAACTCTTTATTACCTTAACATTTTATACACTCTACTTTCTAACTTGCCAACATCTTGATAGCATGTGATATGTGAAATGGCAAATGTCACATGAATCAAAATCAGCGAGCAATATACATGAACTAATCTATCAAGATGGTACTTTTGCCTAAGTTGGAAATTTTACAGTGTCATGTATGAACTAGTGTATTAAATACATATGTTGTAGTGTCTAGCTTCATGGCAGAGCTACACGTCAGGTTTATACTGTACTGTAGCAGAAGCAGTGCACTGATGAGACATAAAACTACACAAAACAACAAGTTTCTACATCCGACAAAAACAACCGGGGCAGTTAAGGTGCCGAGTTGTAGATCGGTTGCCCAGGAAGGTTCAAGGGAAGTGGTAGCTTACTGGTTAAGGTGTTGGACTAATACCAGAAAGACCAGGGTTTGAATCCCACCTCCACCAAACAATCACTGTGGGCCCTTGAGCAATGTTAAGGTAACCCACAATTGCTCAGTTGTAAAAAGACCAAAATGTAAGTCGCTTTGGATAAGAGCGTCTGCCAAATGTCAAACTGTTGTAACTTGTGTAAGCCCCACCACCGCCATGGAAGACCTTAAATCCGCCATTGTTGGTTCCTTGAGCGAGACCCTTAATCCAAGGGTGCTGTACAATAGCTTACTAAGTTACCAACTTACTTACTGGGATATGCGAAAAAAGAATTTCCCTCATGGGATCAATAAAGTATATCAAAATCAAAAACATGTTAAGAACTATGTGTAAATGTTTTGTCCTAGCTACGTAAAAGGCATAAAATGCAAACTGGTGCAAACAAGACATGTAAAATGAACAATACTAACAACACTCTAGGCGGAAAAATAAGATATTATAGCTAATAAAAAAAATACACACACATTTTCTATGATTGTTGTTTAAAGAACAGAAAGAAAATGAGTACAGTCAAATTCAGGAATCTCTCCGTTATGTGAATTTCGAGAATCTCTCCAATGTGTAGATTGGAAGCAAAAGAAATGTTTTTTATGAGATACATGACGCACATGGATTTTCGGATTTTCCAAAAAGAAGCTAAAATTTAGAAAAGGGTTTTTTTGGGTAGTTGTCTATGCAACATTTGTTTGTGTCCTAAATTTAGATGTTGAGAGCCATAAGATTTAATGTGCGTCTGACAGATGGACAGACAGAGATACAGACACTGGCTTAAGGCCAAATCACAGAGGAAGGGAAATTCTTCAGCAGAAACAGGAAGAAGAGGAGGGGCGAAATACATTCCTTGCACAGACCAAGCAGGAAGTTTTGGAATCTCCATGACAGTCAAAGCAAAACACAGGATTTTACTGAGGCATTTTGGCAAATATTTCTGGAAGAAATAATGTATAAAATGTATGTACAAAGGTCAATATCTTTAGCCATGGTTATATTTTGTATTACTGATTCTCATGGAAATACAATGTTAGATGTTTAATTATATAAAATTTTGTCTACTATGTATGATGTATGGCTTAAGACGCTTTGGGGAAAAAGGAAATGTCAAACCACCTCTGTGTTATTTTTTTATATGCGTTGAATCCATGGTCATTCGTTGAATCCATGGAACAGAAAAACCTTTGGAAAATGCTGGAAATTAGGTTCTATGGTCAGAAAGGTCAGAAAGGGTCAGAAAATATTTATACCAAATCGGTAAACATCTTCCCAACCCTCAACCAGAATGCAAAAATTTGTCACAAAACATTTACATATGTACTGTAAACAGTTTAAAGTGAGAACGTGTCCTTGAAACGTTCAAAAAGCACCTTGTGAGGACAGAGTGAGACATTCCTCAAGTGGCTCTAGTTCAGTTTCTCCTTCCTGATCTGAGTAAAGTCACACCCTTACACCACAAATAAACCCACCACCAAAAGAAACCAGAAAACCCTCTAAAGAATGCTGTATCATGTATGCCCATTAACAAAAAAAAACAAAACCCAAAAGAATTTCATATCAATGTCAAGGCCTTCAGAGAACTTTTTCTCCCAACTCAAGCAAGGCTTTTGCAGACTTTTTAGACATCCTAAATTTACCCCCAATCTCACACACATAAACTCATTCATCAACTGATTTTTCAGTATTTCAAAAATGTGCAGAATGCCTCGAGTGAAGACTTTGTGAGAGATTCATCGCTGGAGAAAGAATCCAAAAAAGGGAGGAAAAGTGAAACAGTTCTAGACAGATAGTCAATATGAATCACTGGTGTGGTTTCAACCATCATCAAAACACATGAAGCAGTGCTTAGAGTGTTGCCTGAGGGAGCCGTTACAATCGCTCAAATCTAATAAAATCTTCCTTGACAATGTGGGATCACTTGTGGGTTTTTTTCTTTGTTGCAGTGGAACAGTTTGATGTATCTAAATTACAACTTATGTTTCGAGATCATATGCAGAAATTTAGTTCAAATGACATATTGTATTGTATCTCTTTATTGGCTGGTTGTTCTGCACAGCTAATAAATAAACTCTAGCTGGTCCAAAACGCAGCAACCAGGGTTCCTTCTAGAATCATCTTAGCTCGTTCTGTCAACACTGTTCTGGCTACCTATTAAACATCAACAAGACTTTAACATCTTTTTATTTACTTATGAAACTCTGAATGGCTTTTTTAATATTATATAACATAGTCTGGTTTCGCGGCGCGGTGGCGTAGTAGATAGCACAGTTGCCTCACAAGGTTCGAATCCCGGGCCTGGATCTTTCTGTGTTTGCATGTTTTCCCTGCGTTTGTGTGGGTTTCCTCCGGGTATTCCGGTGTCCTCCCACAGTCAAAAACATGTGGTTGTTTGTCTATGTGTTGCCCTGTGATGGACTGGCAACCCGTCCAGGGTGTACCCCCGCCTCTCGCCCTATGTGTGGTCGGATAGGCACAGCAGAGACCTGTGACCCCGGATTCGGGAATAAGCGGGCAAGAAGATGAATGTATGAATGAATGAATGAATGAATGAATGAATGAATGAATGAATGAATAATCTGGTTTCTATGTTAATTCGAGTTCAATGTCACCACCATCCAAGTTGGTAAATCATTACTTGGAAGCAATAAGGCAGCTTACCCACAACTATCTTGTTTTTTTGTTGCGGGTAACCTACCTACTGCATGTCAGGTCAGAGGAGAACGGACACCCTAAATGAGCTTGGTTTCTCCTGAGGTTTTGTCACCAATGGAGCTTTGGTTCCTTGCCGCTGTTGCCTCTGACTTGTTTAGTTGGGGACCGGTAGATCTTTTTCTTATCTAGCTTCCAGAGTTTGGGCTAGATAAGAAAAGGATCTACCAGGCTTCAGTTGATATTTCTTTCTTGAATCCAGTTTTAAACTGTCTGCCTCTCGAACCAGATTATAGACAGATATCTCTTTAGCCTGGCTGCATGATCTAAATGTTTATTATATTTCTATATTAACTCCTTAAAGAAGAGGTGTCGAAAATTGAAATAATTGAAATAAATATTGCCTTTGTATTTTTAAATAATACAAAATTTTTAAATAAATGTTTATTCTTTCAAATTCTACAAGTAAAATTCAGCTCAAGGCGTGAGATTGGGTCAGATTAGTTGAACGGTTCAAAGAATTTTAATTTGTTATAGATCTTAACAAAATTATTTTTGTGTTTTTTAGGTAAACTCTCCAAAAATGTAGAGCGTTGAATGTAGACATGCCTCTTTGTATGAGCATTCTTTATCAAGCTTAGTGACTATAGCTGTATGTCTACAAAGTTGGAATTACAGACATATTCGTAATGCAGGTTTTCCCAATGGAACTCAAGCACGTATCCGATTGTTTGTTTTTTTTTCCCCATCGAAAGGCTGCTTTTTCTGTGCTCTGTGAAAGATACCATTCATGCCGATGAAGAGACTCAGATTAGAGAAGTTTGTACAGACTTGCACTAGCAAAAAAAAATAAAAAATCAGTGGGTCAGAACACAACAAACCTCCTTCTCTTTTCTCTGATTACATTCCAAGCAAGTAAAAAAGGAAAGAGAAGAAAGAGAAAATATAGACCAGGCAACACAAAGCTTTTGAAAATATATATATGTATATATTAACGTTTTAATGAATGAATGAATGAAATGTTAATGGCATACAAAAATCCCATTTCAGAAGTTCACAGCAACATCTAAATATGGGTCAACCAGTTTGAGCAAGATGTCTACACTTGATCTGACTAGTTATAACTAGTATAACTTATTTGTAATGCAAATCTTTGGCAAATTATTTTCATGGCACTAGATACTATAAAGGCAGAATAATATACAAAATATATTAACATCTTTTCTTTTCCAAACAACCCTTTCTGTAAACAGTCCGGGTAGAGATTAAAACAATATGTCTCCCACTACAAATGATTGGCCAGCAAGTCATTTGTGATGGAGACAGGATAAGAGAGAAAACGTACGGTGACAGTAAAGGACATGGCACAATACTGATTTCCAATTTAAAGTGAGTATGGCTTTTCACAATGGACAAAATATGTGTCTTACTATCCAATCCCACACAATCTTACTTAAAAAAAAAAACCTCACATCACATGCTCACAAACGCAGCCACTTTGGCTGTAGAAATGCAAGTTAAGACAGTAACAATGGTAGAATACCAAATCATTTTGACTACCATTTTAGCTGCATTCCATATGTAAAAGGTACGGTTTGTTAATATTAGTATTACACGAAACATGAGGATGTTGATATATGAAACCATACTCTGATTTAATTGTTTGCGGTAGAGCCAGCTACCATAACACAAAGAGAATAATAGACCCAAAAAGAGAATAGTAGCATGAATACCACTCATTTCATAAAGGCCAAAGGTCAGACAGCAAAGAGCCTTTTCCCCCCAAGTAGGAACATTCTGGCATGTTAGAATGTAGCTTGGGTTTGTCAGTTTGTCAGCATGCTGAGCGGATATGCTATAGGGCCTCAAAATGATAATCTTCCATTAAAAACCATCAGCCTCCCCTCCATGCTTTAGACGAGTGACATCTCTTAAGTGTCGCCTTAACTCCAAAAAAAGAGAGACTTCTCATTCCGCTGCTTAAAAAAGGATAAGAGAAGCCTACTGGCAGCCAATTATAATAAGAACACCAACTGTAATGTTAATTTAGTCAAAGGGAGTGTCAGAGTTCAGTCACTTGGTATTTACCCACCTATTCTGGTAAACGGCATAAGTTGAGGCTTGCCGGGTTTACACTATACTTGGCTTCCCACAATCCTTATCACTCTTTTTGGATATGTGATGACCAAAGAGACTGTGAGAGAATGCAGTACATAGAAAGCTAAACTATGTTTTTAAAACACTGCCATTGGATAATGATAAAAAAAAATATTGAACAATAGAGCGTTAAATACAATCATTCATAAAAAAAAACTTGTCTTATTACAGTTTTTCCTACTTGCATACAACATTCTTAAAATCACACCCATAGTTCAGCAGCAATTATTATAAATAGAAAAGCTCACAGATATACATTTTTCATTTTTTTTATGCCATTTCACAGCAATCTCTTGGAGTTCTGCAAAGTCCTGTACGAGTACCTCAGATTACGGAGATGAGCCAGAAGACATTTCCTAGCACTGACTGTTTTAGTTCAGGGAAAAGGGAGCTCAGCTCTCCTCTCTGTACCAGGCAGAAATCTGAGTTTCCTGTTCTATCCTCTCCGTACGCTCCTTTAGTCCATCACAGCTTCATGAGCACCAGTAAAGATGAGAAGATTTTGCTTGGCGATTCGCAAACATTTTTCACAGATTTAGTTGCCGTCGAGCTGAACTTTTTCATGTCTACGTTTTTAGATGAGGATCTCCACTACATCAGTCTCATTCTTGGAAGTACTGACAGGGGTTTGGGTATGAAACTTTTCTGTGGTATTATCTGTAAACAGATGCGGATGGAAAAAGGTATTAGTTGACATATATATATATTTTGTAAAAATTGAACTTTGAATTAGAAAATATAGTGCTGCCTTGGTTGTAGCAACTAACCAAATAACAAAAATCAATTATGTGGGTTTTATTAAAATGATTTTTGAAGACATTTCCAGATACACACCAGAGCTGGGTGCAGGAGTGTGTTCATTGAGTTTTGTTGAAATGACAGACTCTTTCTGCTCTTCGCACTGAGTGCTGCAGTCCCGACTCTGAGCCTTAGCAAGGGAATGAGCAGCATCAGGCATCGTCACGGCTGCCGTCTGGTCATCTGAGAGGCTCTTCCCTGTCAACGCAGACAGAAAAAGGAAGCAATTTAATTGCTGGCTCCAACACACAACTGTTTCTCTACCATTCCCTTAAACACATCTGCGCCCTTGTAGGCATCCCTATCTATTCTGGATAAGTCTATTCCAGCATAGGGAGTTGAAAACACATTCCTATTACCAAGACAGACCAGGCCAGCCTATGCAACATTATTTTGGATAAGTACATTCTTTCGAGGGCATCTTTACATAGCTTTCTACTTAAAAAAAAACAACCAGTTGTCAGGACAAAAGTACCCCCTGTTTCTAAGCCTGGGTTACTCATTTCTGACAGCATTACCTTTAGGTCGAGCAGTAGTTGTGGTGGTAGCGGTGTTGATAGTCGGGACGGATCGGGCTGGTCGAAGGCCTGCCAGTTCAGGACGAGGTTGTTCCCGTCGTGAGCGCTCCTGTAGAACTTTAATCATGGCATCCTTCTCCAGAAGCTTGGCATACAAAGCTTTAATTCTGGCCAATAAAAATCGATTTGACTGTTATTGTCATGGTCAAAACAGTGTGCTGGTAGCATTACCTCAAAGACATTTGTCACAAATGTATATGAATACAATATACCTGTTCTCCATCTCCTGATGCCTGTGGTCCGACGATGGCAAGACTCCATTAAAGCTGTTGTTTGGCGAGTGTCGGGGAGAATGGTTAATGATGGTTGTATCCCTGCAACCAAATAGCAAAATCCATTAAATTATTGCCAGGAAGGCCAAAATTACGCCTTAACATTCTTTTTTGCCATTGCTCACCTTTGGGCAGCAGCAGTGGCTGCAGCATCCATGGCAAACTGCCGCATTGTGCTTTCCTCCAGATACTTCTGTTCCCAACGTGTGATGTCAGCCTCCAAAGCCAGGATGCGTTCCTCTCTCTCTCTTAGCCGTTGTTGCAAAGATGTGACATTTAGACTGGACGGGGAGGTGCTGATTGCTTGCTGGCCTTGACACTGCCACTGAAAAAATAAATACGAAATGGTTATTTTAACAACAAAAAAAACCTCCCAGCCTGTTTGTTTAGTCCAAAAAAATGAGTGAAGATTTTACCTGCTGTGCCCTGAGGCTCTTCAGCTCCTGTTCCAATCGAGTGCGAAGTTTCATCTCCAAAGCCTCTCTTTTCTCACATGCAGCCTGAAGCTGGGCCAAAGCACTTTGCAGCCTCTCCACCTTTTCTACGTATGCCCTCTTTTTACGTAATTCCTCTTCCAGCTGCCTATTCCGGGTCTGAGCAGACATCAAAGCCTGCTCTAGGACCTCGCGACGGCGAAACCACTCCTCTCCGGAAGCTCTTAGACACTGCAACTCACGCTCAAGCTGCTCCCGTTCTCGTTGATGCTCCTCGCCTGAACATACAAAAAGACAGACAGCATGAAAACTATTTCCGTCTTTAAAACTACATCACTTGAAGTCTTTAAAATAAAAATGTGGCAGGGACACTGAGAAGGGCCACAAAATGAATAGTAACACTTAAGTTCCAGGGTGTGCCTGCAGCATTCCTCAGGCTTCAGCTTCATTCTAACGAATCCTTATGAGAGAACATTCCCACAGAAATCTTGAAACAAAAGATGACTGCTTGATTTACACATGCCTGTCTGGACTGTCCTCTGACCCAGCATTCCAGAAATCCAGCTAAATTCCCAGACTACCAACAAAACTTCAATTTAGTGGACCAAATTCAGCTCCACCACTTCGCATTCATATTCAATTGCTTGTTTTCTGGTCTTGAGTATGTAGCAATTAAGAAAAAAACAAACAAAAAAACGCATTCAACTCTTTCAGTACTCAAGCCTTGATTATATGACCCGAAATGTTGGACAGGAATGGAATGCAGACTTCCTCTTATCCATTTACTTACACAGGCATGTCTTTATATCTAGTGGGACTCTGGAATGCCTTTGGTCATGTGGTAAACAAGATTTTTTTTTATTATTTTAAACGATCTCAAGGTCAAAAAAGAGTTATCATATACTATGGATAAAGATATGAGACACTGAATCACCTCTGTTTTTGAGCTAACATTTGAATTTGTCAATCAGAATCTGCCATGTTTTAAAAATGCTCCATAGTAATTGTACAGGTAGCCATGGTGCTGTTAAAACTAACATCTTAGGGAAAGCATTTCCATTGTATAACAAACTAAGGGCTCATTCTGACCAGATTACTTTCCAGCTCAAGGTCCAAATTAACATTCTTGCAAAAGGGCCTGTTATTCACAAAGGGTCAAATCAAACAGCTTGGCTCGAACAGCGGGGGTGAGCGACATACCAGAACATACCAGAACCCCTTCAAAGATGCCAGTGCCACCAGCCACTAAATACCTCACTCAGTGTTGCACAATACCTGTTTTTCAAGGGAAAAAAAAGAAAGCCAGGTATTTCCACATTCTGGTCTTGGCCTTTTCCAATACGCTGAAACGGTGAAAATCATTGCACAAGTACAGAAAAAACATCTTTTTGGAATCCAGGCCACATTTGCTGACACTGTTAATAATGGCTCTCGGTTCTGGGAGCAGTTGGAGGAGAGCATGTACTCCCTTCTGCTGGGCCTCAGTTACCATAAATGAGCCACGACACAGCGTGCCACTATAATTTGTCACAGGAGAGTTGCCCTTTGCAATGCTAATAGGCGCGTAATCTTGGAATGTGATTTGTCAAAACAAAAGCTTTCTCAGGAATTACAGCTATCGTAAACATGTGGAGGAGTGTTGCTGTAGGAATTTTAAGGTATGTACCAGTAATGAAAAAAAGCCTAAACTGCTACACCAGCCCAGGGCTGAACAACAATTACAAAGAACAATAATTGAAGCATGAATTTTTACATACTTTGCTCAGCAAGTTTGGCGAAGACATGCTGGCTGTGGTCATAATCTTCCAAGGCTGCTTTCTGTTTATTGGCTGTCTCCAGTCGATCTACAATATGACACAGATGTAATGTAAATGTATATTTTACAGCCCTGGCAACCCAAATGAGGTTTTTTTTTTTGGTGATGTATAAGACACATCTTTCAGACTGTACCTCTGAGGTCTCTGTTGAAGTCATGAAGTCTCTTGATTTCACATTCAAGCTTGTTCCGCATTGTTTTCTCAAGGTTTTCTCTCTTTGCTGATCCTCTCATGAGTGTTTCATATGCTTCAGATATCCTCTGGATCTCCTTCTCTAGCTGGGATGTAGGAGAAAAAAAGCCATAAGATAAATGTTGTTTTTTTTTAAACATTTGATCACAGAAATTCCTTGGTGGCATCCTGTATGAGATGAAACGGATCTCTTTATCTGTTACACCTATTAGTAACTGAGGTGAGATCAGTGGGAAGAAGAGATGGAGAGAATGAGGGAGATAAGTGCTTAGTTCCGATTCTCAACTGTTTTCCTACAAGTGAATCATTCTCAGGTTCTTTCGGGACAGGGAATTGAATCAACATTCCAGAACGTGCATTTATAGGTCCCAGGTGTTTGCACACTCATCTCTTCTGCATGACATGGCAAGTCAAAGGAACAAAGCAACAGGATACATTAAAGACATGCCATTCATTGTACACATCCTACATGTAGCAAAGAGATCAATTGCAATTTTCAAAACAGAAATACCGCTTTCCTTTGCCCGATTAACAAACCGCAAAAAAAAAAAAAAAAGCTTCTATTTGGGGTTATGCTTTAGGGGTGAAAGTGAAAGAGGCCATTCAGTCTGGGAATCCACAGCTGTGAGGTTCAATCGGTCAGCTGCAGCTGCCTAGAATCCCCTCTGCACTCACTGAGACATTGGGATGAGCTTAGACATCTGCTTCAACCGGCAGACAAAAGAAACCTCAGAAAAGCTCAGCCAAACCCCGTCTTTTTTGTTCAGTTTATTATGACCTATTGATACAGATGAGCAAGGTCAACTCTACAGAATGTGCATGATGATAGGCAACCCACTTTTGATACAACGGCAAAATGGAACCCTAATTAAATGACCTTTTTCTTCCTTGGAATTATAATCAAATTCTTTCTGGGGATATTAATAATAAGTTAATTCCTTATTATTAATAAGGAATTCATCTTGTTTCTTAATAACTAAATTGGACAAATCGCATAGACTAGGCTCATTATGTGTCAAATGCAAAATGCTGGCGGCCATTAACACACTGACTTATTTTCTTTAACAACAATAATGTTCACCATTGAAATTGTCATTTTTTTTTAACCATTAAAATTGCTGTAAACAAGCTCGACGAAAAGGGTATGTTTAAGTCAAACAACCAAGCAATCACCTTTTGAAGTCTCGCTGCTTTCTCACTATAGTTCTCCATTTCCCGTTTTAACCTCTCATTTTCTTTAATCAGCTGCTCCATTTCGGGATTATGAGCAGGGATAGTATAGCCTCCGACAATAAACTCCTGGCCAGCAGGTGTCAGTGTAGGTAGGGCATTGTTTTGAGCCACCTGTGTTTGGGCCTGAACGAACCTAGTACAAACAGGTAGGAAGATATGATTAGTTGACGAATACTGGCAGATTTTGTTGTATTGTTGAGTGGCTTTATGCTAGCACATTTACCTGTGATGCTGAGAATGAAAAGCGGGAGGTTCCTTGTAATAGAGTCCGTTCTCCTGTGAATGGCTCAGCATATATCCAGGGGATTTGACTATAAACGGGTACTTTGGAGGTGGCCCCCGTTGGTCAGACCCATCATGCACAACAGCGGCAGCACTGCTGGACAGCTGGGGGTAGCTGTGTGACGAGCTTATACACACCTGGTCATCTGTTCCGTTCCTCTCTAGGGACAGCTGCATGAGGCGCTCACTTAGTGATCGGGCATGCTCCCGTTTCAGATCCCACATATTCTGGTCCTGTTCAAGTCCGGAATCCGGGCTGAGCATCTCTGGAACAGTTTGAACTCTTTGAGCAGCCAAGTATTGTGAGTGTGCTTTGGCCTCCTCGTATGTGGGCAACTCCTCTGTGTGGATCTGGTAGAGATGGCACACTGAGCTTTCGGAATGCTGGTAGTCACTCTGGTGCTCTTGTCCTTGTGGCTCCTGGCGCATGGAGGTCTGGAGGAAGTGCGACTCCTCCTGTGTGAGACTTTCTAGAGACGAGCGTGGGCTTCCAGCGCCTCCGCCACTACTGCTGCTACTCCCTCGAAGAGCCTGCTGCTGGATGGCCAGGAGAGCACGAGTGTCCGTCGGGTTTCCGTAGCGCAACTGCTCCTGGATTAGCCGGTGCAGCACCGTGCCTGACGACTCCTCGGCTGTTCTCATCTCAGTCAATTTGGAGTACAAAAATAGCCTGTATGATATATTTTCCTGTTTTCTCTGGTCAGTCTGGAATAGCACAGGGAACAGAACTATTGATTGATACACGATAATTACAATTGTGAACAAATGATGGAACAAGAAATATTCAATAGGAAGCAAACACATGATATAATGCAGACTGTAGGATATGAGAGCATTAGTGGAAAATGAGTAAGTATTTCTTGCACCAGTCATTGCGTCATTTGTTTCCTGAAAATTCTTTTCCATTGCCTCACCTTCTAATTAATGTTAGTGGGAAAACCATATAGTATACATATCTCTAATAATAATAATAATAATAATAATAATAATAATAGCCATAGACGCGCTTTATCATTCTAATACTCGCGCTTGTCTCCCGTTTAAAAACCACTGGATTAATGTGGTGAAAATATTTACACTAACCAAATGCTACTAGTAAATATCACAGTATGTAGTTACAATTAAAAAAAAGACAATACAATATTTTACTGCTTTTTATTTTTATTCTGCGACTTAAACCCAATTAGATATTGAACCAGCTGTTGCACTATAACCTTTGCAATGAGTTTCGTCTAAAACATCTGGTTATTGGTTAAGATCGCATAGTTTCCTATGTAAAACCGGACAAATCGATCTGAGAATAAAGAAGAAGAAAAAAAATCTATTCAATAAAAATAAATAGAAACAAAGAATACAATTTAAAACTCACTCATTTCACGGTTTCATTTCGGGTTAAACGGAGTTCCGGACTTGGTTAGAACTTCTTTAAAAAGATGTGTATATTTATATATAATCCTAAACAATGAGCCGACGGAGAGTGTATATTTTCACTGGTGTGTGTTTTCTCTTTCAGCTCCTCTGATAGACTGAGACACGCTAAACTGCGCCACTAATAAAGCGCAAAGCGCGATTGTTCGCTGCGTCTGGAATGTTTGGAATGCGGAGCTACGCGCGCCCCCACCGGTCTAACACGCGGCCACGGGAGCGCAAGGGTGATGGGGGAGGGGTAAAGAACGCGCACACACAAAGGGGCCTACTGCAAGTCTACCCTTAATACCATAGGGGAGTAAATTATAAGAATAAAAAAAAAAGAAAAAGAGGTAGAAAAGGAAAAAGGTAATAAAATTCTGGTGCAAACAAGCAAAATATGTTTCATTTAATTACATTTTATTGATATACAAAGTCTCACAGCAGCATAACAGAACATCAGATTATGTTATAAAATGCTGATAATAAATAAATAAATAATCAAATAATCAAATAAATAAATAAATTCTCCTACAGTCCAAAAACATGCACATTAGGTTGATTACTGAGTCAAACTTGCCCATAGGAGTGAATGTGTGTGTGTGTGTGTGTGTGTGTGTGTGTGTGTGTGTGTGTGTGTGTGTGTGTG
>JAOTRA010000012.1:8697554-8711173 GCA_026260255.1 Pseudolaguvia tuberculata | reverse complement strand
TGGTTGTTTGTCTATGTGTGGCCCTGAGATAGACTGGCGACCCGTCCAGGGTGTACCCCCGCCTCTCGCCCTATGTGCACTGGGATAGGCACCAGCAGACCCCGTGACCCCGGATTCCGGAATAAGCGGGTAAGAAGATGAATGAATGAATGTTAAACTACACAGGCTACAACACAATGGAACAAATAAATGCAAAGAATTTGACTTAAATTACTTCTGTAATTGTATAAAAAGGAACAAAATATAACATGCAACGTTAAAAATAACATGCTGTGACAGGCAGAGGAAGAGAGACAGGTACAAGGAGACAGGTATTTTTGATGAATGTGAGATACGTGTACAGATATAATTTTTCTAAACAATGAATTTGTTGCACATCCCTGATTCAGCGAATTCTCATTGGTTTACTGTCTGCTGATTCATCCTTACAGTGTTGCTTTGATTGGTCAATCAGAGTAAAATTGACAACAACCGACAACAACCGAAACACATTTGTGCAGTTGAATTCTAACATATGGCTGATGTAGGAGAAGAAATGAACTTTTTGTCATTCATTCATTCATTCATTCATTCATTCATTCATCTTCTTACCCGCTTATTCCCGAATCCTGGGTCACGGGGGTCTGCTGGTGCCTATCCCAGCACACATAGGGCGAGAGGCGGGGGTACACCCTGGACGGGTCGCCAGTCCATCTCAGGGCAACACATAGACAAACACCCATTCACACACACATTCACTCCTACGGACAATTTACAATCACCAATCCACCTCATCTACATGTTTCCTGTGGGCGGAAACCCACGCAAGCGCGGGGAGAACATGCAAACTCCGCACAGAAAGATCCGGGATTCGAACCTGGGACCTTGTTGTTGTGAGGTGACTGTGCTATCCACTACGCCACCGCGCCGCTAGTCGTGATAGAAAACACAAATGATTCTTTTATCTGCAAATATCATTAACTGATCGCCATCCATGATTCTACATGATTTTCATTTTCAATACACTTAACAATAATCAAAGCAATAAAAATAAAGATAAATGTAGCAGTTGTTGTAATATAGAACATTTAATTACATAGAAATTTCCACCGGGTTGTTTTTCATTTACTGTTCTGAGAAAACTGATAGAATATCATTCCATCGGCTGGCAGTTAAACAACTCAGCCAGAAACCACCACTTCCCAGCGACAATAAACATTTCATCTGGGTTAAGGATCAATAGATCATCTAAATCTTTGACAATCAATGCAAATTTATTTATTTATTTATATATTTATTTAACCCAGCTGACCGGATTAGAAATCTGGGACATAAGACTGAATCATTGTCTTCCAAAATCAGCAGGTCTGCATCGTTGCTCGGTGCTTCATCTGTGATCGACATTCAGTTTCTTCATGGCTGCTTGACGCTCCTCTGCTTTCTGCTGTGACCGGTGCAGGACGTCTCTGAGCGTCTGTAAGTGGTCCAGTGTGTCTTCCAGCTCACCACGCACGGTCTTCATCTGACTCTCCAGAAGCTGCGTGCGGTGCAGAGAGTTGCGCCGCTCTTGCCTACTGCGCTGTACCTTCTCTTCCAGCTCAGACACTGATAGACGGAGAACACAAGGAAGAAGAAGTGTTTGGATGAAACTTGGAGACCGATACTATTGACTTGTTAATAAACTATACACTGAGCTCCGTCAAATACACTTAATTAGGTTTCAGTCATTCATTCGTCTTCTTACCCACTTATTCCCTAATTCGGGGTCACAGGGGTCTGCTGGAGCCTAACCCAGTGCACATAGGGCGCCAGTTCATTGCAGGGCCACACATAGACAAACAACCATACTTACACACATTCAATCACTAAGGGCCAATTTTGACTCATCAACTAACCTACTGTACAGGAGGAAACCGGAGTACCCGGAGGAAAACCACACAAGCGGGGGAAGAACATGCACGGAAATTTAGAATCGATAATATTTATTAAGAAAACCTGCGATGAAAACACACCCATGATGTCCTCACAAGACTGGCTTTCTAGATCCATCTCAGTCTTCTTGTCCAGCATGTTTTTAGTCTCCTGCAACATCTTCTCCATCTGTGCCAACTGTGAGGCTTCATCTCTACTCACTCTGGAGATCTTTAGCGATGACCGTCTCTTCTTACTCGTCTCATCATGAAGCTTATTCATGTCCACCTGAAACTGGATGCACGGTCAACAAGTCTCGTCAAGACTCAACAGGAAGAGAGGAGGATGCTGGTTAATCAATAATAGAAATGAACGATGGATTATCAAGTGGAAATACACTTCCGTATAGAAACTGCAAATCTGTTCAAGCAGAAAAAGAAAGCAGCGAATCGAATAATATCTGGACTTTATACGTCCCGGTAATTTTACGCTAACTTCCTCTCCACAATGTTCAAATACTTTGTACGATACTCTTGTCCTTCTTAACTATTCCCTATGATGAAATGTGTCTTCTTAAATACCTCAAGCCAGAAAACATCTTGTGATCTTATGGTCATGAGATCCTCCTCATCCAAAGCCTCTGGCTAATCTCATCTGACTGAGCTTTTCTTCATTCTGTTTCTGTAGACGTTACCACAAACATTGCTAATGATCAAGTCACAAGGGAGGCACGGTGGCGTAGTGGTTAGCATGATCCGGGTTCGATTCCCAGGCTGGAGGTCTTTCTGTGCAGAGTTTGCATGTTCTCCCCCCACGCATGCGTGGGTTTCCTCTGGGTACTCCGGTTTCTCCCACAGTCCAAAAAACATGCAGATTAGGTCAATTGGTGATTCTAAAATTGTCCATAGGAGTGAATGTGTCACCCTGCGATAGACTGGCAACCCGTCCAGACTGTACCCCCGCCTCTCGCTTTATGTGCGCTGAAATAGGTGCTAGCAGACCCCCGTGACCCCGAATTAAGGAATAAGTTGGTAAGGAGATTAATGAATGATTGAATGAATGTTTCCTCAAACTCTTCACTTGCTTAGTACCCGAAGCTGATTTATATTCCACCGTGGACCAAGAGAACTAATGCAAAACCAGATGTTTCTTAAAACTTAACCAGCTGTTGCCTCTAGTGTAAAAGGACATTGGTTTGTCACATGAACTGTCAAAAGGAGATTTTACAGATGTGTGGACTTTTAACTTTGGGGCATTTCAGAGAAGGACATTCCATCGAGACTTTGTGTCTTTATTTTTAAACTCAGTTTAGAAAAGCAAGTGTTGTAGGTTCTGTACTGAGGATGGCCATTTGGTTCATTATATATAATAGTTCAATATTACTTTTAAACAAAAAAACTTTTCATGATGAAACCTTTATTCTAAGAAAAAAAAGAATGTTTCAGCAACCAAACATCTAAATGTAACTATTCATTCATTCATCTTCTTACCCGCTTATTCCAGAATTTGTGGTCAATTTCTGGAATAAGGTTGGAGCCTATCCCAGTAAGTTGCCAGTCCATCGCAGGGCCACACATAGACGAACAAACCCCTATGGAGTTTTATTGTTAGCACCCCCTAGGGGCAGCCGAAATGTAGTGAAATGTATTTTAAAGAGTCCGTTGTTTGTTGCTAAGAATTTGCCATTTATAGAATATGATAATCGATTATCAATAGTCAATTAGTCTTGTTTCAAACCATTTTAGTTCTCCCTACGCTTGCGTGGGTTTCTACGGGTACTCCGGTTTTCTCCTACAGTCCAAAAACATGGGCTTAGTGCAGATGTAGAAAGCTGTTTTTCAGGTTTAACACATTTCACATAAATAAAGGTAAATCATGCCTGGAGTTCTCTGGGTGTAAATGTGCACCAAAGCAATTACAGTGACCCACCAGCAGAGAGCAGCATTCCACAGATTTTGAGGATAAAATCTTGTCTTAATTTAGGTTAATTTCTTACACTAGTGTACATTAGTGACATCTGGCGGACAATAGGATAAAGTGCAGATTTCAGGAAAACCCCCTTATATAATTACATATATTATATATCTGCACAATTTGGTAGACGCTATTCTTCGGAGCGACTTTCATTAATCCGTAACAGAGAATAATTGGGTATTAAGGGCCTTGCTCAGGGGCCCAAAAGTAGTGACTTAATGGTGAATGAACCCAGAGTCCAAAAACATGTACATGAGGTTGATTGGTCATTCGAAATTGCCCATAGGAGTGAATGTGTGTGGTTTTGTCTATGTATGGCCCTGAGATGGACTGGCAACCCGTCCAGGGTGAACCCCTGCTTTTCACCTTATGTGTCCCTTTACATTAATACCATTAATGCTCCACGTTTAAGTCTATACCAGTCCTGTATTTCTTACTTCATAGCCAATTAGATTTGGGTGGGTGGGGCAGGAGACAGTCTCTCACTCTGTATTTCTCACTCACTGTCTCTCTCTTTGTCTCTCACTTACTCTGTCGCTGTATTTCTCTCTCACTGTCTCTCGCTGTATCTCTCTCTCACTCATTACCTCTCTCTCTCTCACTCATTACCTCTCTCTCTCTCTCTCTCTCTCACTCATTACCTCTGTCTCTGTATTTCTCTCTCTCTCTCTCTCTCTCACTCATTACCTCTGTCTCTGTATTTCTCTCTCTCTCTCTCTCACTCATTACCTCTGTCTCTGTATTTCTCTCTCTCTCTCTCTCTCTCGCTCTCTCTCTCTGTATCTCTCCAAGAATTTAACTCTACAATGCTGTTGACTGAAAGCATCAAGAACATTGATTACATATTAAAAATGAAGCTATTAGACATTTATCTACTTTGGCTTAAAATGTCCAAATTTAGTAAGACTGAAGAAGACACAAATGTTAATAACAAGAAATCCAAAATAAAGTTGTCCTGATGTGGACGGTATATATTAGCTACTCTGTTGCCTACCAAACAAATGATACACAACATTTTGTAAATGATAGAATTAAGCTAAGTCAGGCAGCTGGTTCTGACCCCCGGTTTTATTCCACAGAAGAATGGATGTAAAGCACCGTACTTAACACATTTACTAAATCCTGTTTGAAAGTCGTTGTTTAACAATCGTTCAGCTGAAAGTGCAACAGACACATATCATTTTCTACAAAGACCAAAAGCGACTCACAGTAAAACAATGGAACTTATAAAAAAAAAAAAAAAATGTCCACATGCACATCCACTTTATGTCCACTTCTTGTTAAGTACCTTAGAAGACCAAGTTTGAGCAATAAGTTCATACGCAGCCACAAACGTTTCCTGCCCTCCCTTAAAAAGAAGTAGAAACATCCATGTGTCAGCATAGACAGACAGAAGTAAATGTAGTCCACGCCGAGACAGCCTAGACAAAAAGGTACATTCATCCCAGTCAGTGGTGCGTCTCAAGCTCTACAATGGTCCACTCGCCCTGTGGAGACGCTGCATCCTCCGGAGAGAAGCTAGTCACAGTGATGCTGGTTGTTGAGTCCTCCATGGGAGAGATGAGCTCAGCCCAGCGCTTGAATCCTTGTATCTCTTTCTCCTGATGAGCAAAGATCTGTTCATCAACACAGTCTCGAGACAATGACAGGGTTTGCTTGATCAAATACTGAGCCAGGTTCAGGTCTTCGGGGACTGGGTTGATCACGCCCAGACTCGACTCTTGCTCAGACAGGAGCTGTCGGAGCAAACTCCAGTCTCGTTCTGCGAACAGAGTGTTTTGATCCGCGTCTTCGTTCTCAGTTTTCTTGTTCTCCGATTGCTCCTCCAGATTTTGTGTCTTGTCCTTGGGTTCCTCCTTGGTTCCGTTCCTGCCCAAGCTTTGCTCGAATGCCTCTCCAATGTCCAGCTCATAAATGGGAGACAGGGTTTTTGATGGGCGCCGGTCATGTGTACAGCTTTGATCCAATCTCTCACAACCCTCAATGTCCCCTAAAAACAATTCACAATACTGCACAATGACCAACTATTTCAGTCAAACACCAGGAGCTCAGCACAGACTTTTACAACATCATCTCAAGTTTAAAAACACGGGTTTGATTCTTAGCACAGACTGGGTTTATAAGTAGAGAACCAATATTTGTACATTAGCAAGAAGTTTCACTTCCTTTTTTCCCCCCACTGTCATTTTAGTCATATTTAGTTAAAACATCAGTTTGGCCAAAAATTCAATGTGCACAATTTCCCCCATATCCTAAACAATAAATCAACAAGAACATGTCTGCGGAAAACCTCAAAAAAATAAATAAATAACTAAATTAATGAATAGTTTCTAACATACAATTTGGACTTTGAAGTATATTTAAAAGAAAGTCTGAGATGAAGTGGACTTTGCTACTAATTGTATACTTTCGTCACGTTCAATGACAAATATATTAAATAATCACATCGATTGTAAACAAATCTATTCAATATCTAGATGAAAATGATGGAGGTTGAGGACACCAAACCTGTCCTGGCTGATGGACTGCATTTTAGGTTAAGGAGAAAATTGTCTGTTTTGGCAAAACCGTCATTTTAAATGACAAGTGGTTTACAATGGACCAGATATGGCGCATGTCAGACAGCTGCCATAAAAGGCAATGCACAGAGAATAGCCTACATTAAATGAGTCTTTCATCAACATCTACTCCAACAACCAAAAAGCCATACTTTTGCCAGTGTCTGTCTGCATATTGAGTGGAGTGCTGCATTGTTTATAGCCATTCAAAAAGGCCACACACAAGAAAAAAAACCCATCAAACCTGCTGTTATTTTAAATCATTTGATGCAACAGTTGTTTTCTTTATATTGTAAAACTGAATGCAATTATGTGTCATGCTGGCAAAAGACAGTCTGTTTTGGGGTTTAAATGGTAGTGTATATGTCTTAGGCAGTGTTACACAGACTGTAATCATAATATAACATAACAAAAGAGAGACATACATAGTAAGAGATTAACAGAACACACTATACACAAATCTACAGCACACTGGAAAAAGAAATGTACAACACAAGACGATCTACAATGGTTCACTACTGACCAACATCATGCTCTAGTGGAAATAAAATAACGAGAAAATTATGAATAAATAAATAAAATGAACAAAACATGACAAAATCCAAAAATGATTGTAAACGAAAAACAGTGTTAGCATGCAGAAACTTGGATAAATAGATACTGAGCTTTACTGCACACACACACACGCACACACACCCACCCACACCCCCCCCCTCTGGCTGATACCCAAGAAATGAAATAATAAATAGAAATGTATGGAACAAAGATTGGTAAACTATAACCCCACTGCTTGCAGACTAAAAGTGATTACTTTGGTTAAAGTTAGGATTATGTAGAGAGGAAGCTTCGGAATGAGATGAGCTTTGGCTGGGCATCTCATATTTTGAAAGCTAACTGTCAGTGTTGGTGTTTTTAATAAAATAAAATGTTTGAATAAAAGGAGGACAGTTATCGTTCTAGGAAAAACTGAAAAGGTGTAAAAGTGCATTGCATTATACAATTACTTCAGCTCACACCTGATCTTCTTTAGCATATTGTGTCTGTTACACAATGTAAACTTCTTAAGGACACAGTGCTACACAGTGTGCAGGTAGTGTAACCATCAATGAGTGATGGATGGTTATTGGAAGAGATTCTGATTGTTTGGTAATTAAAAAAGGGACAGGAATGTTCTAGGATTCGTAACAATTTTTTGGTTTGAAACACAGTATATTGACTTTATAGATTTTAATCTATTCTACAGGAACAGGGCCAAAATGAACTCTATAATGTTGTATATTTCTAAGACTGGGTAGTGCTGGTAAACGTTGAGAATGTGGGTGAATTAATAAGCTGGCATCTTTAGGGACGGGTTGTGGCACTACTATTATACATTACCTGCTGGGGACTGGGCAAGGTGTGCAGGTGAGCTTGTAGTCACCTGAGCCTCAGGTATGTCTAGCCTTAATTCTGCTCTTTTGCTCTCTGCATTCTTGGACCGTGAGCCGCCAAACTGCTCAGTCACCCGCAGGTCCAGGTGACTGGGTCGTTCCTGAGGAGGGACTTCAGTTAGGTCTGTATTAAGTTCGGAAGGATCTGACTGATTAAACGAAGATGCATCCTGGATTGAAAATTCACGGACCTCTGTATGGAACCCCATCGATTCAGAGTTCGGCTTTTGAAGGTTATCCTTTGTTGTGCTGGTGGATTTCTGGGAACAGGAAAGAGCCTTGATGTTTTGTGGCACATCACTGTCAAACACCTCACCATTGCCCACATCTTCAGATCCCAACTCCTCGCACTCATCCACCGAGAGTAAAACTGAACGGTGGAAAGTGGGAGCAGGTTGATATTCATGCTCGTTATCTTGGTCAGCGGCATCTTCAAATGCTGGGTTGACAATGCCTTGGTACTGCGGCGAAGGTTCTGTAGGAGGAAGCGCAACAACAGCAGGCAAAACTTCCAGTTCAGACTGTTCTTCCTCAGAATATTCTTCCTCCTCCTCCTCTTCTGAAGAAAAGAGCTGGTGTTCAGGAACACTCGTCACATTTGTCAAGGTAACACAGGGCTTGCAGGGCTCCTCCTTTACAGAAAATTCATCCCGTCTTATCCATGACGGTGGTCTCCGACGGCCTGCCTCTTCATCACTTGTAGTCTCTGTTTCGCGACCCCTGAGACGCACTTCTACACGCATTCCAGGGCCACCTTCATATATCTTCAGCTCCTCTGGAGTGCTGGTGTCACTGCTGCTGCGGCCCAGGAAGTCAGGGCATCGCATGGTCCCACATTTAGTCGCACCATGTTCATGTGAGCAGCAGTCATCATCCTGCGAGCCACCAGCATCATAATCCTCAGAGCGTGGTTTGATGTCATCAGAGGAAGTCGTGGCACTGGCTGTCTCTGATTCAGGACTGACCTGAGGGTGGACTCCACTCCATGAGTCCTCCATGGGGGTATCTGTGCTTCCCAGGCTGCATGGTGTGTCAGCGGGAAAGTCTGGATCTCTGGAGATATTTTGGGAGGTGATTCCATGTGTAGCTCCAGTGCTATATGGTAGAATAGTATGGCATGGAGGATCTTTACAGCCAATCTCACTTTTTACACCATTTGTTTTCATGGGGCTTTGTAATGAGTTCTGTTCTGTTCTGTGTTTTTTTATTACACTGCTGGCCTCAACAGGTTGACTAATATTTTTCTTATCAACAATAGGCTCACTAAAGGTTCCTGTAGCAGTTTGTGGTAAAGAATCCTGAACTGTAGAACACTGGTCAGCTAGATCTGTGCTGACATCTGAACGTCCTTCAGTTGACACAGGAGTGTCTATACTTTCCTGTGTCTTTACTTCCTTTGTGGTAGAATTGGTCTGTTGAGGTGCCACCGAGTGTTTTGGGCTAGATACTGAATGCTTATCGGCAGCAGGTGTTTTTTTGGAGGCAGTAAGTGAGGATTGTTTGGATTGTACTGCAGGTTTGGATTTCGTTGCTGGAGTTTCTGTAACTTTTTTATTGGCTACACTTTTATTAGCTGTAGGAGCTGGAGATGCTTTAGATAATGATACAATAGGTTTGGCTGATTTGGTGTTGGGTTTTGAATCTATGCATGGTTTTGTTGGTTTCCTGCTAGTTGAAAGCTTGGTACCATCTTTCTCATCCTCTTTTCTAGGAGAAGAAGGCTTTCTGTTCAGTGTAACTGAACCAAGTCTTGGTGAAGCTGTTCACAAAAAAAAAAAAAAAAAAAAAAAAGAAAGAAAGATATGCATAATAATCCAGCATAAAAAAATAAACAGTTAAAAAAAGAATGAACAAAAATGTAAATTGGGGTTTAATTAATAAAAGATAAATGCTACAAGGTTGACACAAAAATATTGTGATACACTGCCTAACTGAATAGATATAATACATTAACAACAAAAACACATGAGCAGGATTCACTACATTACTCTGAAGATGGAGTATCTCTTACCATTGTTCTCTAAAGTAGTGCTTTTGGTTTTTAACTCCGTGCGAGCTGCAGCTCCCAAACTGATGCTTGCTTTGCTGCTCACTGTGCTCTTGCTTTTGTTTGCTTTATTAATGGGGCTGCAAATTAAACAGAAAAAACACTCTGTCACAAACATTCCTAATTCATAACTAATTAACTTCAATACACACCGTTTGGAAAATGTTTAATGACATGAAATTAATTCTGTGCAAAAAAGTATCATGAAACGATTCGAGTACAGGAACATAAATGTGCAGGCTCAATGGGTTTTGGTTAAGGCTCAATGCAGGATTTGTTGAGGTTAAAATGGTACACTGAATCTAGCATCAATTATGAAGCATGTATATGTGCCATGTAATCTGGAATCTAAAACCTAATATGGGTGTGAGGACATTTCTACACTAATGCAATCCGTAAAGTTATGTTTTAATTTGCAAGCTCACCTATTAGCTTTGTCCTTCTCTGGTTTCTGGACAGGTTTGGTCAGCGGAGATCTTGTTGCCATAGCTTGGGGCTTAGGTCTGAGAGCTAGAACAACATAGCAGTTTACTAACATTTAATAAGCAGATATTCAAAACTAAAGTTCCTTTGTGCCACTTCTTTACAATGACTATTTTTGCTTTATTTTTTTTTAGTAGTGGGGAAAGTAAGGAAAACTCTTCATAGAATCAGACTCTTATTTATTTAACATCAGTTAACAAAATATGTTACAGGTACAGACACAGATAAATGTAAACATAATCAAACCTTGGCAGCTGTTGTTCCTAGGGCTGCTTACACTGCTCTCAGGTGAGATGCTGCCTGAAGTAGATGAGCACAGAGCATTTCCAGGGCTGTCAGAAGTGGAGCCTTGAGTAGAGTCCTTTCCTGATGCCGTGGTTTTGCTCACTTTAGCTTTACTTGCTGCTCCAGTTACCCCAGAAAGGGCAGGTTTGGGCCTAGCCTGTGGTGCCACACTTTTTTCCTGCACCGATTTACCTGATGTGCCATTAGCAGTAGAGTTTTCCCGTCTGAACATGGCACCAACACTACCATTTACTACTGCTTTACTGGTGGAAGGGTGTTTCTTTTTAGCCGGGCTACTGGTTTTGACCCGACTGGAGTCTGTGGTGGTAGCTTTCGTTTTTGTGGCAGCTGTCGAACCCAGGTTATCAGACTTCATGGCACTCGTGGCTGCTATAGTGCTTTCAGCAGAGGAACGTGGGCCCCTTAGGGCCTTCAAAGGCAGAGAGGTTAGAGGACTATCACGTGGTGAGGATGAGCCCGAAGGACATTTCCCAAGCTTTTGCTGCAGAGAAAAAAAAAAAACTCCTGTTCTTTTAAACAATAATTGTTTCCTTGAGAAGAAACATCTTTAGTGACTCCTTGCTTAAACAGGAAATACAGGAATACAAGGAATTATTACATAGGACTTTCCAAAATGTAGGAAATACAGGAATACAAGAAATTATTACATAGGACTTTCCAAAATAAGTTGAAACAGTGAATTCTTAATTGAACAAATGCATGGTTGTGTCAGAAATGCAAATGTCACATACAACTAGTTCAATGTAGATTGTAGATGTAGATGGATTTGGGTAGTATAAATGAAATATGAGTAGTAGGAGCCATCTCTCCCACCGCCTCATGGGATAGTAAAGTGTTCATCGTATACATAATTAAAAATCCAGGAACTTCACACATACTGTATTCGCATATTTAGGATTTGGATTACTATATAGTATAAAACTATAGATGGGAGCCAAAATTCCATAAACATGACCATTTAAAGAATTTCTATCTTTTTTAATTTTTTTTATACGTGTAACCAACACTAAACGGTTTCAGTTAAATAAAAAAAGATGAATAGAAAGAGAATTAGAAATTTGTTACAAAGCAGAAAGAACATTCAGCATTACAGCCTTCAACCAGAACCAGGTCGCCATGGTAATGCCTTACGGCAATGCAGGGGCTTTTGGCATGCATCAAAGGCATCGCTAGTTTTTGCTACAGATCACCCGACTAAGCTTAAAAACCTTGCAGAGAACTCATTGAGACATATATGATATCTCAATGAATCAGATTTAGTTCCTCCTGTTTGAATTTGTGGATTTAAGCTTATTCAGCACAGGTAGTGTGGTAGAAAAAAAATCTAATGTATTATTAATTTATTTTTAGTAGCTTACTGAGAGCTTGCAAGTAGATTTACCTTCTGCTCTTCGGGTAGGAGATGCCCTTTTATCAGTAGGTCTTATAAAAGGAAAATTAGTGTTTCAATTCACATAAAATGATAAAACCTACGGCTCTGTCCATTCAACAAGTTAATTGTTTCTACAGGTGATGTTAAATTAACTACGAGGAACAGCGATTGGAAGTGGTAGCTCACTGGTCAAGGTATTGGACTAATACATTGGTGGTGCTGGATATCAAACCCTGATCTCCAAATTGTCACTGTTGGGGCCCTGAACAAAACACTTAACCCCCAGTTGCTCAAGTGTATAAAAGAGATGAATGAAGTCGCTCTTGATTTGACAGCTGCCAAAATGCTGTAAATGTCAGTTCGACCACTCAGTCAGACCTGGAGGGATGGGGTCCAGAAAAGTTTCTCCAACACACCTGGCTGTAGGTTTTCTATAGTGTTTGATTAAGGTTTTCGCTAGTCTCTACTAGATACTACTTTTTACCTAATGCATTTAATGCGGGGAGTGTTAAGCAAAATGCCAAAAGGCAACAGTTGCATCTATCTCTGCACAATCTAATTTAATTTCACCTTTAAAAATCATCATTAAATTATATTCAAGTTACACATACATAGCCGACAGGAATATCGAAAATTACCTGTGAGCTTGTAAGAACTGGCTTTTTAGTTAGTCTTCTGCAGTCACCGGTATCAAGAGTAGCTTCATATGGTGATGGTAGGAAACAGATAACAAAAAACTGCTTATAAATGCACAGTTCGACCCTAATACATTATTTTTAATAAACTCTATTAATAAATAAACACATTTCCAAGACAAAGAGACACCAACCCTTGTTACCCAAGACCTAAACTGAAAATGCTTTTTCCAAGTCATTTCTTCTTTATACATTGAAATGCCATTGTCTTTTGTACACACCAAAAAGATGCGGCCCCTCACACACATACACATACATTTAAATACTAATCGGATTTAGGGAGCGGATATGCCAATGGTCTTCAGCAACAGTTATTTGTTAATAAGATTATTTTTTCTCTAACCGTTATGACTGGCTATTATGCTAGAGATTGAAGATAACAAAAGACAGCAAAACACGTTGCTTTTTGTATGCCAAGATGAGCTATTCTTAAATGATGAGGCATTTGTATGACAATCTGGGATTTTAACCCCTGTAATTTGATTTTATAAATATTATCATCAGCATCATCTAATGGAGGTGTATTACATTATGTAGCCCCTTTGATGAAGGTGTAATTCAACTTTACAGTATTAATATCAACAAAGCAATCTAACCCTCCCACACTGGCTCTTAAAATCTGCTAAGCCCAGCGCATTCCAGCCTTAATGTTACACTCCATTAAGCTGCTACAGAGCCGCATTAGAATGATAAGGAAAGCATTTCATACACACATTATGGCACTCCCACTGTACACAAGAGCTGGACAGAAAAAATATGCGCCATCAACGGTTGATATTAAAACAGAGCTATAGACACACACACACACACACACACACACACACACACACACACACACACACACACACACACACACACACACAC
>JAOTRA010000012.1:8672060-8683604 GCA_026260255.1 Pseudolaguvia tuberculata | reverse complement strand
GTGTCAGTGGCGTGTTCAAACACGGCTGAGAAAGACACAAAATAGGAAATTATATATATATATATATATATATATATATATACACATACATATACACACACACACACGCACAAAGGAAACACCATTCATGTCTGAATCCGGTGAACCAACGAGCTATGTGCCATGTCAAAATAAAATCCCTACCAAATCAATGAATAAAATACAATGTAAAAAAACAACAAAAAGAATTTTCTACATTAGAACAAATTCATAGTTAAGAGTAAACACAATAGAAGCAAGTTAAAAGAAAATAAAGTTTATATAGCATAAGTGATTAGATCAAATCCCAATATACCCAAAATATTTTCATGACAGGAAATGAAGGGAGCTGATGGGGTGCACTTATTTTTGTACTGGTAGTGAATGTAGTAGACATACTGTTAAACTTTAGAGCTTTTATTTTGTCACATGTACTTAACACACTGGATTTGTTTTTTTGCGTATACCATCTTAGTAAGTTGGGATAAGAGCGCAGTCAGCTACGGTACAGAGAACCTGGGGCAGGAGTTGTTAAGGGTCTTGGTCAAAGATCGAACAGTGACTGGCTGGCAGTGGGACTTGAACCTTGGTTTTTCCTAGTCTTTATTTCCCAGTGGTGGGCTTGAACCCAGGCTTTCTTGAGGCCTCATGTATCTACACTGTTTCAGCACACCATGCTTGAACCATTCATTTAACAAAATCTATAGACAAATTACTTGAATTATGGATCTAAAATCAAAATGTTCCGAGACATTCCAACAGATGGCAGCACAAGACTGGACCCAACCATGACTATGTGCATCTGTTGATGCATCACAAAACGTTTTGATTTTCCCCTCTTGATAATCTATTGAGGTGTATTCAATTTTAGATAATGTTGAGGCCAAAAAAAAATGCACAAAATGAATATTCCATTTGTTCATAAGATTTACAAGCTGTAAATCCTACCAGTAAAATATACCCAACAGTTATTATTATTATTATTATTATTAAGGATTAATAGATTTACCTCATGCTTGGTGTTGGCTTGGTGTCTTGCCACAGGTGTAGAGTTTATATTGGGCAGTCCAGGAGGAGAGGATAGTGGAGAAAGAAGAACGGGGAACCCTGATAAGTTGAGGAACACACAATAAATGTGTAGTTCACAATAAATGGACAGGTAACAGTTTATAGTAAAGATGAATGCACTGAGCATTGTCATGGGTTTACAGACATGGATCCAGCAACGAGAGAAATAAAAAGCAATGCTTAGTCATGTAATGGAAGAAAGACAGTGCATGTTGAGATAATCAGTCTCATGGGCTTGGCAGTTGTGAGGCACAGGTGGATGAGACAAGGGACGCGAATAAGCGGAAAATCATTGATTCACAATAGTAAACTTACCTTTCTGCTGAGCCTTTGGCAGAGGATTTACAGTGGCAGCAGTTGGAAGGGAGTAGCATGTAGGATCAGTGGGAGAAGATGCTGAGGAATTGTGGCCAGTGCAGGAACTTGGACTCTTAGGTGGATTTGGGCTTGTTACAGAGGAAGACTGTTTGGGTAGCAAAGTTGTGAGGTTAGATGGTGAAGAGGGTGCGGAGGTGAAGAGGTCTGTGGAGGGAAAGGCAGTGGAAGGTGAAGAGCCCTGCTCAGAGGGTACAATTAAGGGGGTCATCCAGGTTTTTCAAACTAAAGGGACAGCGTCGGTACTGGAAGGCTGAAGAGGTAGCTGACTGTGCAAGGCTAGAATGGTAGGTGTGATAAACGTTTGAAAGGAAAGAAATGGTAAATGACGCGCAGAACCACCGGACATTCCAAATTGTAATCAAGGTGTACGTTTGGACAGTTGGACACTCCGAACTACACATCGTAAGAGAGTCATGGAAGACGTTTTCTTTTATGCATCCATATCTTAGATAAACATGCATGTGCAGGCAATGACGGCATATAAATTAGGTTCTTCCTTTGGTCACACAGTTAACCATCATTTCATTATCTGGACAAGAGTTGTATGGAACAAGAGGAACAATACTAAACTTTTATTTTAGAAAATCATTTTAACATACACACACACACACCTCAGTGCACCATTAAAAATTCCCAGTAAACAAGAACCCTATTTGTAAACAAATTAATTTATTTTATTTATCTCTCCCACACCCACAAACAGAAGAAAGAGGGGTGCAGAGGTAGAGAGCCTAACCTGATTGCACTTTGGCCTCCTCAGCAGGTGGCACGGTGGCCTGCGCAGGCTTGCCTTTAGATGAATTCTTCTTCCCAAGGATAATGCTCTTCTTCAACGCCTGATTATGGAAGGAGGGGTAATTTGGTTTGACTGTTTTGCACGAACTGAAAGGCTCCATGCACCCATACTAAAAAAAAAATCCTAAAGGTCAGGGCTAAAAGACCATTTTCTTTACCTTGTTTTTAATACTGGTGCCATGACCATGGGCTTTGTATTTCTTCTTAGGTTTTTTCTCTGCAAGACACGCATAATGAATTTGAGAACAAGCAATGCAGAAGCAAAAGCTATGACTAAAATTTAATCATTGCTATTGTCTGGAAAGTTTTTTTCAAGGACCACATAACCGTTACTTTTACAAATAAATACACACAGTCCTATACTGCAAACACACAGGACTAAAGCTATTTAGCAGTTCTGGAAGAGAGAAGTGTTAATTCGGTCCCTTTATAGTGTGCATGCTTGGCATAGATATGAGAGTAGAAAGGTGCATGAGAGAGATTTATCATAGTTAATGTGATGGTGAATAAAATGTAAAGAAACAAACATGTGATGGCAAAACAAAAGACAACACACGCTTTAAAATTTACAACACTTGTCTGGGGGAAAATGTTTATTTCAATCTCCATGTGTCGGACGCCAAGCTTAAGGATTCTATTTTATACTCTTTTTAGGTTAACACAGCTTACACAGCTACAAATGTCTTCCTTTTAAAATAATTATTTGTTTGGTCCTACCCATGCCAATTACAATCTAGTCAGTACCTTGAACATTAAGATGCATTTAATATATTTATATATTATATATAAACTTTATAAAAGCGAAACTAAAACAAACGCAACCATACAGTGATTAACAAAATGCCTAGTTTAAATTTTTTTTTTAAAGGTGGTACAGCTAGTGAGGCTCTGTGATGAGATGCATGCGAGAATATTACACAATTAGGCGACACGGCAAACTGTGCTTTGGTTGATATGACAAGATCTGAAGCCTGCGGTCCTGATTGAGGATATTTCTGCTTTTCATTTGTATGATTCAAATACTCTAAATACTATTTTTTTTCTTTGCCTTTTGTTTTCACTTCTATTAAACCCCCCCCCCCCCAAATATAGATGTTTTCTTCTGTATAAATTTCTTAAACTAAAAGCCTTTTCCCCACGGCCAGATTTTGCAGCGGTTGCTCTGTACATATGAACTGAGAGATATCAGGCATTTCCTTGTACTAGGCACTAGCTGGTCTCATTTCAAATGACATCACTCTTTAAAAAAAAAAAAATGGCAAAAGACAAAATACGCAAACTGGATAAAAAACATGAAATCATCAAAGTCCATAAAAGAAAAATTCAATGAAAAAATTAAAACACAAACATAAAAATAGCATCTGACAATAAATGCAGTCAGGGAGTGTGCTTTTAAACAAAAGCTTATTTGTAAGAAAAAGTGCAAGAAACCAAAACACAAGAAAAAAATGTTTACAGGCATTGAACAATATCCAAACAATAAAAAAAACAAAAACGTCACACTCAGTAGCATTCAAGTATCTGGTGTTCCAGTTTGTGTTTAAGTGACGTAGGCTCTAATAATGTGGGGAAAAAACAACGCGTCCAAAAATATATATATATATATATATATAACTTTTATTTGGCTTTGTTTCGTTTTCGTCCCTTTAACCAACTAGTAACATGTAGGGGAGGTGGTGAGTAAAATTTCAACCTTGACCCAGAGAGGGTTCAATGGTGGAAAGGTGGCAAAAGAGGAAGAAAGTGCTTGTGGAGATCAGCTAACCTGAGTCAGAGTCACTGCTATCAGAGGAACTAGAGTCAGAACAACTGCTGTCAGAACTGGAGGAGGAACTGCTGCTGTCACTAAGGCGGGAAGAGACTGTAAGATCCTTGGGCTCTGTCGCAATTAATTCACCTAAAAGGTAAAACAAACAGCAGCTGTGAGCTGAATGCAAAGTGGTTAAAACAGATGACTGACAAACAATTACCACCAAGATGAGAGTGATGTGTATTATCAGTACAGCAAGTACAATTTTGATTCCCCCCACTTCTCCTTTCGGGGTCACCATAGCAGGATCACTCTTCTACACACTACCCTGTCCTGTACATCTACCTCTTTTCACCCAAACTACCTTCATCTCTTCCCTAATCACATCCATAAACCTACTCCTTGGTCTTCCTCTTTACCTCCTGCCCGCCACCTCGATCCTTAGTATTACTCTACCAATATACTGCCAATTCTACCAATAAAATGTCCTTCCTCTGCACATGTCCAAACAATAAGCTTGTCTCCAAAACATCTTACATGCGCAGTCCTTCTAATCAACTTGCTCCCAATAATTTTGAACATTTTCCTACTGACAAAGAAATGATCAGTTGCCAATTTTAATGGTAGGTCTAAAAAATTTTCAGAGACCGTCAGAGAGTCTTACTTTTTGCCTTGGTCCTCTTGTCAGAGTTCAGCTCTTCACTGCTGTTCTGTTGCTGTATCTCATTCGACTTTTCAACTTTGGGTTTTGGATTTTTTTCTACAGAAAGGAAGCAAGAAAGAGGGGGGAAAAAAAGCACCAAAAAAAAATTAAGACACTGGTAAAACCTTTATTATTTTTTATTTACTTTAACGTAGCAGTGTAACTCACGGCCAGGCCTTTTAAGCTTTTTTCTGAGACAGGTCATGACAAAATTCTCCAGAGCTCTGAGTGTAGATGGTTTAAGTGCCTCAAAGTCGATCTCAATCTCTTCTGGGTCCGTGTCTCTGAGCATTGGCTCCCTAACTTTGATGATATTTACTACTTTGCCTAGTTTGTCTCCAGGCAGTTTGTTAATATCCAGACTCAAGCGTCGTTTCTCCTCGTAGGACATGGGCTGTGCTTTCTCTTCCTCGGATTCATAGTCGTCGTTCTCGAAATTCCTCCTGACCACAGAAAGAGTCTTGTACTTAGATCAGCGTTAATGAAAAACGCAAAAAGATGTATAAAGCTATAAATGACAGTTCACCAACCCTGATGACTTGCTGCTACTTGACCTCTTGTGCACCTTCTCCAGAGCATCAAAGTTCAACAAATCACCCTTTCGCTTCTCTTTTTTTCTTTTCTCCTTCTTTGACTTTTCTTTCTTCTTTTGCTTCAGCAAAGGTGTTTGGGTCAGTAACTGCAGCTGATCTCGCACTGCCTTTAGCTTGGTAGAGATGTTGCAATTATGTGATTAGAGAAAAGAAAACTGCAGAAACAAAAGATAAGCTAAACAAACAAACAAACCAAAAAAAAAAGATATTGAACAATACCTGTTCTTCCAAAACAAAGAGTCTATGTGCTCTTTTCTCTTCATCTTCCTCAGAGTCAGACGAGCTTTCGGACAAAGACTCTAGATCACTGTTCTCTGGGCTGGACCGACCATCCGCGCTCTCATTTTTTCCTCTTTTGGGCACAAGGCCAGTAGCTGATGGTTTTGGCTCATCTGGAATCTTAGCAAAGCGAGATTCAAAAACATCCTAGGCAGAAGAGAGGAACGTTTACACTGACAGCTTTCTTGCATTGCACATTAGAACAGAACAATTTCAGTATACTGCAGATTAAAAAACACAAACCAACCCTCACCTGGAGTTTTCTGGCCATACCTACAACCTCATGGTTTGGTGGGTTGTATTTGTAGCAATTTGAGAACATAAGCCGAACATCTGCAGCAAACTGCAAGGCATCGGTGTATTCGCGACTCTCCATCTTTTTCTGGAAGGAAAATACCAGTATCGCTATAAGCTAACAACCGGTTGCTATGGAAGGCTAGAGTTACATAACCAACTTCTGTAAAGACAGGCTAGGGAAGAATTCAGCTTTGGTAAAAAAAAAAAAAAATACAATAAAAAAAAAAAAAAAAAGAATTCATCTTTAGTATAAAATCTTACTTTAATGGTGCCTAAATCCATGGGCTGATGAATGATATTGTGATAGTCGTGCAGGCCAAGTGCCACAGCATCCACAGGCTCGTAGAAAGGCCAGCCATACGCAGAGTGCCTCTTGGCGAACAGCTCCTTTAAGACGCTGTTACAGTATTTAAGCCGTTCAGAAAGCTTGACCCTGCGCCCCACCTGGTGCTGTTGTGGAGAATCGGGAAGGTCTTTACGCGGTGGTTTGATGGGTCGTCCACTGTTCCGCCGTGAATATAACTTCAAAACCTTTGGTTCTGAGACGCAAGGGGAAGACTCGCTGGTAAGGATAGGAGCCATGGGAGTTGTGGTGTCTGCTTTTCTCTTTACACCCTTTTTCAACTGAAAGTGCAATGGTGTGTTAAAACATCTTTGTCTTAATTAAAAAAAGATCTTTAAATTAAAAACAAAAATTACTTTGGCCTCAAGCTGAGCAGACAAGGGTGCCGAGGAAACGGCGTGCAGTGCCTCAGGAGGGATGACCGTCACTGTTTGCTGAAACACAACCTCAGACACAGGAGACGGAGGCCGCATTTTCCCCAGTCCTGTATCACACACACACACACACACGTGTGTTTTTACTCAAAAACAATTAAACAAACAAAAAAAACTGTCTAACTTGTGTAAAGAACATAGAACAGTAGAATGACTGTTGGTTAAAATACATTTACTCCACTTAAAAAAAAAAATAGTAGAAAGGACAGAGCCAATCATTTTCAATGCCTTTAAGGCGCAATATGTGAACAGCCCCATTCAAGAAAACCGCTTTATAAAAAGTCTCCCTTAAATGAGGTTAGGATTTATTACACCATACCTGCAGCAGGCATCTTCCTTCCCTTCAGTGGTGCCTTATTAGTAACTGCCACAAGCTCACATTCATCTTGTGGCATTTCAGCAACTTTCTCAAGAAACACCTTCTCGAGAGCTTGAGCCATCAAAACTATATCATCTCCTGGCTGAAAGAAAATGAAATTACTTTGGACATGTACAATAGATTAAAAATATTTAGATCAATACATACACGAGTGGGTTTTTGTTTTTATTGTGATGGGAGATTTTACCCGATTGTATAAGTAACAATTTGTGAACATTGTGTTGAAGTCTTGAACACATTCCATGGCCTTCCAATAGTAGTTGTTTTCCAGACGTTTTCTGATGGTGCTCATGTCCATTGGGGTTTTGATTATTGTATAATAATCCTGGAATCAAAACAATGTGAAGTGTATTTTTACAACGTAAAATAACCCTTGCACATAGAAGCTACAATTCCTCGTGTACATATGCACAGCTGACATTCACTTACTGACTGGAGTATAAAGAATGGTCTGTTCCAAAAAAAAAAATATTTATATTTATATATATATAATGAAAGCTTAAAAAACTCCAGCAAAGTGCTGGGACACCAACATATAACCATGTTAAAAGTGTCTCTGCTGAACAGCATTAATATAGACACCAGTTTAACATTAGCATTACGGCCAATTTAAGAAAACCATCAAATTAGTTTAATTCTTGATGGAGGAGACTATATATTACTTGAATAAATACTTGTATTAAAAAAAGCTCAGTGATTTACCCTAGTTTTGTTGTACATAGGTGATCAATTATTTTACTTTATACTTTACTTTATACTTTATAAGGACCGGGGTTGATTTAATTTGTTAGTATGTGGCCACAATAAAGAAAAGACCCTTGTAACTTACACAGTTAATGATGCATTTTAATTTCCGAGTTTTGTCACTTCTTAACAATGCGCATAAAGCAAATAAGTCCAAGTAACGAAAGATTGTATAGCTGCATTTTAAAACTGTAGAAACACCAACTAACAACCTATCAGTAATATGAGCAATTATCAGTAGCCCAAATTCTACAGCGGTGCTGCTGGAACTCTGATAAAGCCCAACTCACAGGCAGGTTCAGCTGAACAGCATCCACTGGTTTCTTGAAGGGCCAAGAGAATTGATGCCTCCACAGGGCTTTGACCACCACTTTCTCCAGGTATTGGAGCTGGTTGGTAAGGCGTCCGGGTTTTTTATGATTCTTGTAGTCGGGAGGAGGGGGGTTTCTGTTCGCACTATACATTGGCTCGGACATGGTTCTGCTCCAACGACAGGCGTGTCCAGAGAGATGGTCTGATGCTAGGTCTGGCCAGTTCAGCATTCATTACCCATCATCCGTCTGTGCCCCTGTAAACGGGGGGGGGGAAGAGCAGTTTGAGCAGACATTTCAACATGCATCCATAACTCTCGTTTTAATAACCGTTTAATGATCCTAGAGACCTACAAAAAAATTTTTTTTATTACCGAGACTTCCCGAGAATGATTTTGCTGTAGCTTAAGAACCAACAGTTAGATGCGCCAGAACATTAATTCTACTATAGCTGGGGTTAAAATAAATAGCCACCATGATTCTGTACATAGAACCACCTTTATGTTCTTGTTTCTCATTGTTTTACAAAAACACACAGTACTACAGTTCTTGTTGTTGTTGTTGTACAAGACTGCAGGACATGACCAAATTAGATGAAAGTTTAACAGCATATCAACAAGTGATCATATGACTGACTGCAGCACATGCAGCAAAGCAACAGGGAGGAAAATGGCATAACCCAATGCATTTAGTTAAAAAAAAAAAACCTCATCAATTTATGTTCCACTGTAGTCAGCACGAATTACTATATAACCATAAACATTAAGGAGCGAAAAAGAGATTCTCTGGCAGTAAATATGGAAATAATCCATAATTTTGCATTAAGGTCAATGCAATGTGCAACGTTAACGTGGCCCATGTACTATAGGCTAATATCCACTCTGCACCAAGACTAATTTACCTGCTGCAGATCTACAGCCACGTGGCCTGTTTAACGGCATTCACTGCCCCCTACTGGACAGACTAGAAGGTCTTACTCAGGAAAGTGGTTATAACTGTTCACATTAAAGCCAATTAATACAAACCAAAACGAATATTTGTCACACAATAGTCAGTTTATTTATAAAACAAATAAAATAAAAAAAACTAATCTCAAAGTCCTTTATCACACTGGAAGTCTTGGTCGCACAAATAACATGCAAAAAGAAATTTTTTTTTATTACATTAAAAATTACACAAAAAAATGTTAACACTCCTTAAAACAAAGTCTCCTTTTCTATTAGAACCGACGGTTAGAAAACTCGTAAAAAAACTGAAGCAGGATTATCAACTAAATATTTTATTCATTAAAAACAGTTATTACATTTGCTGCAAAATTAAACAGTTATATAACCATTAGAAATAACGGGTTTATCTATATATTTAATGTAATGAATCGCGCTACACGTCTTAATCGAAGGTTAGCAAGCTAGTAACCTTCTGTCCTGCATGACGCAATCGAGTGAAATCATACAGCGTTAAAACGAGTCAAACAGCCAATGTTTAACATCCAAAAGAAATAAATATTCAGATATCTTAACGGACAATAATACGGTGATCGCGTTAACTTTTTTGTAAAGGGGTTATATAGTCAAGGTTGCGAAATCAAAGTTGCAAAAACAAGCAACAAAATGGCGGCCGACCCGAACGACACAAAATGTCTTAGCCTCCGCAACAAATGGCGCCTAATCCCCTATATAGGTGCCCTACGTGCGAAATGAGGTAACGGCTCTATGGTCCCACTGCAAAGTCCTCCAAACGAGTCATTTGGGACATAGCCACAAGATTGCACAGCTACACACCGCGAAAAAAAAAAAACAAAAAAAAAACCCCAGCAGCTACTAACCGAGTTAAAACTCCCCGCCCCAAAAGACCATTTGCAAGAAGACGTCTCGCGTTTAACCGATTGCAGAGACTTCTCCGTCTCCTGTTGGTTTTATCCCTGCTAGCTAAATAAACCTAGCTAGCTCGAATTTGTACCTAAAATATTTACCTTTCCGTCACTGGCACAACAACGAATGTTTTTAACAGTGCCGAAGAACTTCTGTTGGAAAAGATGACCAAAATGCAGGTTCTTGAGCGATCGTATCGTCCAAATACAAGTTTTTATTAACCGTTTTAGAGGAAAAATATATCTAAAAACAAATAATTCGCGTTTCCCTCAAACACCAGTCTTCAATGGCGAACGTCTCTCACGGCAACATGCCCGCTATTTATACCCTTCTGCTCGAAGCTCGGCCTCCGATTGGTCAATACGCTTTCACGTGCCTGGTTTGCTTTTCCTTTTCGTTTGAGAGGAAAGCAAGCATAAATAACGCGATTTAAAAAAAAGGAAACATCACCAGTCGCGAACTCAGAATAAACAAAACCCACTAAACAGAAATTAGATCAAGTACCCGAGCTTACACAGTGTAAAAACGCCACGTCACGAAACTGCGACACAACTGGTTCTGTGACATCACATGACTATTTTCGAACATTCTACCAGATTTTTTGTTCATATGTATCGCCGCTATTGTCTATTTTTATGAATTTCTTCAATGGTCATCGTTAAGCTTCTTTGCAAGTATCCGACTATCGTTCATTCCCGCAGCTTGAAAATTCTCACAAAGAGGACAAGCATACGATAGCGCTAAGAGGCTGGGGAAGGGAGGAGACGTCACGTTTACGCGCATGCGTGCTGCATTTCTACTGATTTTGGTGGTTAATTTAATCCACATAGCCATACATAAATGTACAATCCAAGAGAAAAGGGAAAAAGAGTGTAAGAAAAAGAAAGAAGAAATAAATAATTTTAAATGGTTTCTAAACCAAGTTTAACAAAAAATCTAAACGCAATGCAATATTTCATTCATTCATTCATTCATTCATTCATTCATTCAATCATCCTTTCTTTCTTTCTTTCTTTCTTTCTTTCTTTCTTTCTTTCTTTCTTTCTTTCTTTCTTTCTTTCTTTCTTTCTTTCATCTTCTTACCCGTTTATTCCCTAATTCGGGGTCACAGAGGTCAGCTGGAGCCTATCCCAGGGCAACACATAGATAAACAACCATTCACAAACAAATTCACTCCTATGGACAATTACAATCACCAATTGACTTAATTTACATGTTTTTGGAATGTGGGAGGAAACCGGAGTACCTGGAGGAAACCCCCACAAGCGCAGGGAAACTCCTCCCAGATTTAAAGATAAATTTATAGAAATCTAAGAAAAGTATAAAGCTATCATTATTAACCAGTTCTGGCTGATCTATCATTTGAAGAATAAACCCAATTTTATTAGAAATAAACCGCCTTCATAGAACCAGACTGCGTTTCAATCTAAAATATCATTCATTCATTCATTCATTCATCCATCTTCTTACCCGCTTATTCCCGAATCCGGGGTCACGGGGGTCCACTGCGCCTATCCCAGCACACATAGGGCGAAAGGCAGAGGGTACACCCTGGACAGGTCGCCAGTCCATCACAGGGCA
>JAOTRA010000012.1:8507535-8517700 GCA_026260255.1 Pseudolaguvia tuberculata | reverse complement strand
CTCCAGCTCCTCCTCCTGTCTTTCCTCCAGCTCCTCCTCCTGTCTTTCCTCCAGCTCCGCCTCCTGTCTTTTTGACACAGCCACTGTCTCTAAACCGTACAACATTGCAGGTCTCACTACAGTCCAATAAACTTTCCCTTTCACTCTTGCAGAAACCCATCTATCACAAATCACTCCTGCCACTCTTCTCCGGCATGGTGTAGCAGGTCTCGGCCGACTTCCCCTGGCCAGCCAAGCACCCTGATGTTCTCGTCACTCCAGCCTCACCAGTGGCGTCTCTTGTCGTTCCAGACTCTTCAGCAGCGCCTCTCGTCACTCCAGCATCTGCAGTAGAGTCTCCTTTTGGTCTCGGTTTGCCTGAGGAGTTTCATTGTGATCCAGTTTCGTTTCTTGCGTTTGCCAATCCTGGTCTCTGCTTCAGTTTCTACCTTATCTTTTGTTCGCTTCATTATCTCCATCCTTGCCCTAGCCCTAGAGTCTGCCTAGTTTCACCTCTTTTGCTGTTTTGTCTTTTTCGACCCCAGCTCGTTTCAGTTCCTTTTCTTGCTCCTGTTTGGTTTGGTTTCGTCCTGCCTCTGTGTTTCTATATTTTCTTCTATTTTCACTACTGTTTGATTCCCTAAGCTGTGTGTGCCCACTGCGTGAGTTTGTATTTTGTTTCTTGCGTACACCTATACACTTAAGTGTTATTTTCTTTATCTTTGTTTGTCGCTGCTTCTTTGTTTACATTTCACGTTTTGGTTTCTCTTTCTTAAAGATAATATAGTACGTCGCTGCACAATGGAACCGGTTATCTCTGTTACTTTACAAGCCCGGAATTCTTCCTTTGACTGCTTCTCTTCAAACATTCAACAATATAGGGCGCAGATAAAATCCTTCTTTCGTCTACAATATATAGTATGACCTCACTGATGACCATAATTAATGATGTTCTGACAGGTGGAGCAGTTCTACCATCCCTTCTGACTTTGTGGCACCCACCTGTGTGGATGACGGAAATAATCAGTGTTGGTTCTAACTCAATCTCTCAAAGTGCCACCCAAAAGCTGGATGGTAAAAAGATGGTTTAAATTAATAGGAATATTGGGTTCGATGATACATCCAATAAGAGAGTCTGCACAAGACTCAGGCATTCGTTATCTGACAAGCTTAGATCTGGTAAAGCCTGACTTCCAGGCACAGAGAAGTAAATGTCTTCTTTTTTTTTTTTACAAACACACAAGCCCTTTTGCACTATCTTTACTTTTTCCCTTTGTTTTTCTCATTCCCTTTTCCTCCCTCACTCCATATAGGAGACATTTGAAGGCAACGCTGGTTTTTGGTACAATCTGACATTTGTTTCTTTCAAACAGTTTTCCATCAGACACTTTCTGAATTTTCATATTCCGCTTGTTAGGCTGAATCTTGCATGACAATACCTTTTATTTGTCCCAAACTCACAGTAACAGTAACAGTCATGGTGATGCCTTAAAGCCGGAGCAGAATTTCTTTCATCCTAATAGCTCCACTTTTCCCAATGTCACATATCGCATTCAGTTATTTTAAGTTTATTTAAAGGGTATTTGTGATAAAAATGGAATAAGAAAAGAAAAGGAGACGTGCAAGAATAAGGGGATTGACTATCTTTTCCAGCCAGACTATCTTTTGTAATAATTATGGGCGCGCGGTGGCGTAGTGGATAGCACAGTCGCCTCACAACAAGAAGGTCCCGGGTTCGAATCCTGGGCCGGAAGCTTTCTGTGCGGAGTTTGCATGTTCTGCCTGCGCTTGCTTGGGTTTCCTCTGGGTGCTCCGGTTTCCCCCCACAGTCCAAAAACATGTAGATGAGGTGGATGGGTGATTGTAAATTGTCCATAGGAGTGAATGTATGTGTGAATGGTTGTTTGTCTATGTGTTGCCCTGAGATGGACTGGTGACCCGTCCATGGTGTACCTCTGCCTCTCGCCCTATGAGTGCTGGGATGGGCACAGCAGACCCCTGCGACCCCAGATTCGGGAATAATCGGGTTAGAAGATGAATGAATGAATGTAATAATCATTAAAACCTGATTCTATTCTTTTTTATCTTTACTCACAGATGACATTTCTCAAAGAAACCAGTTAAGACACCGAGGTCTTTGTCCGTTTCCTTGCTCTTCAAACTTTTATTTTTTTCTACTAGTCAAAAGCGCGATCGCCTCATAACAAGAAGGTCCCGGGTTCAATTTCCGGGTTGAGGATCTTTCTGTGCGGAGTTCTCCCCGTGCTTCCATGGGTTTCCTCTGGGTACTCCAGTTTCCTCCCACAGTCCAAAAACATGCAGATTAGGTGGATTGGTGATTCTAAATTGTCCATAGGAGTGAATGTGTGTGTGTTTGTCTGTGTGTTGCTCTGAGATGGACTGTCGATCCGGCCATGGTGTACCCCTGCCTCTTGCCCTATGGGTGCTGGAATAGGCGCCAGTAGACCCCCGTGACTGAATGAAGATGAATGAATGAATGAATGAATGAATGAATGAATGAATGAATGAATGAATATACTACTCTATGAGATTTGCCCCAATCACATACAACCATCTATCATAATTAGTTAGTTAGTTTCATGGATTCATCATTTATAGTTTGTCTGCGTCGTTGTTACTGCACAGCATCTTACCAGTAGTTTCACTCCAACCCACATGTTTCGCTTCGGTTATTTTTTTCGAGTAAAATGTTGTGAGCAGCTGATTATATCTAGATAAGTGTATTTCTGTATGTGCATGTTTGTCTGGGCTTTAATTAATACCAGACTAATCCTGACCTGCACTCAGAATAATGTAACTAAACGCAAATTGGAAAGTCGTAACTTGAATACATTTTATATTCCTTGATATATTGCAAGTTTAAGTTAAAGAAGTTGCTGTTAATGAAATCCATCGAGAATTGAGATAGCGCCTGCATGATATGCTAAGAGGACACCGATGCCTTACAGCTCATTAAAGCAGGTTAACCAGGCTACACTCGACTCGAGAGCATTACAAAGCTACCGAAACACACAGAGCTTTAGGCTAATGCTCTCTGCTCCAACCTTGAATCAAAACGTGCCACAGTCCACTAGGGCGCTTTGCATTTCATCAGACATGCTCTTCCAACATGGATAACTTGCAGTATATTTACCCCAGTTTTCCTTGCTTTACATTTCATGCATATTTTTAATTGATTTTAATTATTTAGTGTCTTCATTCATTATTTTTCTTTTCTATTTTTTCATTCATTCATTCATTCATTCATTCATTCATATTCCTACATGCTTATTCCCTAATACGGGGTCACAGGGGCAGGGGTACACCCTGGACAGTTCACCAGTCCATCTCAGGGTAACACACAGACAAACAACCATTCACAAACACATTCACTCCTATAGACAATTTACAATCACCCATCCACCTAATCTGACTGTGGGAGGAAACCAGAGAACATGAAAACTCAGCACAGAAAGACCTGGGAATTGAACCCAGGATCTATTTGTTGTTTGGCGACTATGCAAACCACTACGCCACGGTGTTGCCCCTTTTATATTTTTTGTTATCTAATTTTTTTTAAATGTTTTCATGGTCTTACCATTGGTTAAGTTTTATAGTACAATAATAACCAAATTGTTGTATTGAATGATGCGTGTAAAATGTTTTGATTATTATAGATTTAGTGTATTTAAAGGTACAATATGTGATTGTGTTCAGAAACATTTTTAGTTCTGCTGGTCGAATGTCTCTTCACATTCATTCATTTATTTTTCTACCCGCTTATTCACTAATTTGGGTTCACGGGGTCTGCTGGCACCGATCCCAGCGCACATAGGGCAAGAGGCAGGGGTACAACCCTGGACAGGTCACCAGTCCATCTCAGGGCACTCTTCACATCCTGATACGGTTATTATTATATACACTATATAGCCAAAAGTATTCGCTCATTCGTATATGAACTTAAGTGACATCACATTCCTAATGCATAAGGTTCGCCGGTCCCGCCTCTGCAGCTATAATAGCTTCAACTCTTGTGAGTTTAGGAGTGCGTTCATGGGAATTTTTGACTATTCTTCCCAAAGTGTGTTTGTGAGGTCACACACACTGTTATTGAACCAGAAGGCCTGGCTCTCAGTGTCTGCTCTAATTCATCCAAAAGGTGTTCTATCCTGTTGAGATCAGGCCAGTCAAGTTTATCCACTCCAGACTAGTGAGATCAGACACTAATGTCAAGGTAAGGAGGTCTGGGGTTCAGTCACCATTCCAGTTCATCCCAAAGGGGTCTAGTAGTGGTAAAATCCGGACGAACATTGGTGGGATTTTTTTCAGTCTATTAATGTAGATGTGATAATGGATATCTTTGTGAGGCTTTGTGCTCAGGGTCATTGTCATCCTGGAACAGAATAATATAATAAAAACCTGAACATTTTGAGCATGAATTTAATGATTGGATTGTTTGAGAATCTACACTTGTCAGCAGAAAGACAAGTGCAGAGCAGCTGAATGCTTTAAGCCCCATGGTGGACAGTCAAGCTGCTGGTTTGGTGAGCTGGTTAACAGCGGAGGATCAAAGTGTACGAAAAGGTGTGTATAATTAGAGGAGGTCAGACAGATATGGTGGAGCAAGATTATGAAGAGCCTTGAAGCTGAATAGTAGAATTTTATAATCAATACAGAACTTCACAGAGAGCAAGTGAAGCTGGTGATGAATTGGTGTGATATGATTACTAGAAGAGGTTCGAGTAATAATGTGAGTTCTGTACCAGTTATGAATAATCTTTCAAAAAGGATGGCGTTACAGTAAGCTACACGTGATATAACAAGGTTAAGGACTAAAATAGCAGGACTGTGTTTAATATTGTGCGGAGGTGAAAGTATGCAGAGCAATTAACATTATTAAAATGAACCACTAAGGAAAGTGGACTATTTAGGATAACACTCTAACTCTTTACCTGGAGAGTAGGAAGAACAATGGAATTTTCATTCATTCATTCATTCATTCATTCATTCATTCATTCATTCATCTTCTTACCCGCTTATTCCCGAATCCGAGGTCACGGGGGTCTGCTGCGCCTATCCCAGTGCACATAGGGTGAGAGGCAGGCGTACATCCTGGACTGGTCGCCAGTCCATCACAGGGTACGTTTACTCTTTCATTCATTCATTCATTCATTCATTCATTCATTAACATTCTTACACGATTCCTTAATTCGGGGTCACTAGGGTTTACAGGAGCCTATCCCAGCGCTGATAGGGTACACCCTGGACAGTTCGCCAGTCCATGGAATCACCAATCAATCTAATGTACATGTTTTTGGACTTTTTTGTGTAGGAAACAGGAGCACCCGGAGGAAACCCACTCAAGCGCGGGGAGAACATTCCTCACCACTGATTTAGTTCACATCCCAAAGCGTCTAGAACAGATTTACATCATATAAAAAGCTTTCTATAAACAGCACCCAAGTTTCTTTATTCTGGACACCCTGCCGCTTTAAATCAGTGACAATATTTTTATAAGATTTAAATTTAAAATTAAATTAAATGTAAAAGTTTTAAGGTTTTTGGTCTCGATTCAATATATTGCTTGTATGATAAGTGTGTATGTTGTACAAGGCAACTCTTAAGAAAGAAGACTATGTAGTAAGATGAATATTTACAGGGTTGGCTCACTTTTGGCTCGCAGCAAGAAGGTCCCAGGTTCGATTCTAAGGGCAAGGGGTCTTTCTGTGTGGAGTTTGCATAGTCCAAAAACCTTAGCGTGAATAAAGCTAAGGTGCTGGTATGGCGTTAAACAAAAGTAAATAAATAAATAAAATGTTTACACAAGACTTGAATTTCAGGGATTATTTTATAACTCACACAGTCAAACGGTATCAGATGGGATTTGTAGTTTGATGGAGCTGGTTCGCTTTTTCAATGACAAGTTTGACCCCCTTCCTCCCCCCAGCCCCCACCCTACTGACTCTCCACATGCACATACACCCACGTTATGCCTGCCCTCATTGTTTGCCTGTTAAGGAGATTGGGCTGGCATTTACACCTTGTGTAGCTGTGTCAGCTAGCATCCGAGTGCTCTCCTGCTTTGCTCGGCTCTCTTGGCCCAGACCCTCCTCACCTGAGCGGACGGCCTGATCAAAGGCCGTTGTAGCTGACAGGCGAGCGAGGGAAGGCTGCATAATTGACAAGGCCTTTCAAAAAACACTGAAGCTCACAGCACACAGTGCTACAGCACCAGCAAGACAAGCCCCTTAAGCTTTCGTCTCACTTGGATAATTATTGCACACCACACTAGGCTGCAAAGTATTAGCATACTGCACCAAAATTTCCAAAAATGCTAATCATTCAAAAAAAGTTAGCAAAAAAATGTTGAATTTAGCGTAGCAAAAATTAAAGAAACAAATAACTTATTTTAAGTTAAAGTGTATCATTTATTCTTCTTTCCCTGCTGAAACAATGTCTATTTTGGCTCCAGACCTCTGCCGTGTTGCACATCAGCTATCAGTGCCTGACTGCTCTGAGGAAATGTCAAAAGCCTCCGGTAGCAGCCATGCCACACCGTCACACGGCTGCCGTTCAGGACGAGTCTTGCCAAGTTGCCCCGCATTAATCAGAGCCTCTCACACCATTAGCCAGTCAATTATTTCCTGGGTCTAAGGAGGGCTGCTTGCCATTGCCATGTCTCTGTCCAAACTAATCTTTGCCTTCTGATTGGCTGATTTCTCTAACAGCACATGATGTGCTCAATTGAAAAACACAATGTTTTTCATGTTACCAACCTGTTTGAAGGATTCTGGCATCACTCAGGTAAAAATATACAAGTAGTATGTAATGCATGCATGTAAAAAATGCAATTCTTGCAATGAAATGAATTTGATGCATAACTCAAACCACAAACACAAATTACAGAGAAATTTGGTGTCTATTTACATAGCAAAAGTTCAAGGGTCAAACCAATTAATTTGGATCATGAACCATGGCTGATGTTTGTCACTTTTGCAACAGATTCCTTGATGCAAATAAGCAAGTTATGGTGTTGATGAAGTTGGTGCAGTGGTGTAGTGGTTAGCACGGTCATCTCACAACAAGAAGGTCCCAGGTTCGATTAACAGGCTGGGGAGCTTTCTGTGCGGAGTTCAGAACATGTTCTCCCCGCGCTTGCGTGGCTTTCTTCCAAATACTCTGGTTTCCTTCTGCCGTTTAACATACATGCAAATTAAGTTGATTGATGAGTCAAAATTGCCCATAGGAGTGTGTGTGTGTGTGTGTGTGTGTGTGTGTGTGTGTGTGTGTGTGTGTGGGTGAGAGTGGTTTTTTGTCTATGTGTGGCTCTGTGATGGACTGGCAAACTGTCCAGGGCGTACCGCTCCCTCTCGCCCTATGTGCTCTGGGCGAGAATTCCGCAACCACGAATTAGGGAATAAGCGGGTAAGAAGATGGATGAATGAATGAATGAATGAATGAATGAATGGTGCTGATCATTTTCCAAAAGTCACCTGGACTAATCGAAACTACAACCACACCCTTTTATGACTGTCCCTTGAGTGGAACCTGTATGTACCGGCTTGATTTAAACTGTACGCGGTGCAAAACGTTACTTAAGGAAACAAAGGTGCTTACAACATTCTATGCCATTGTCTCCACTCCCAAAATGGAATGGGAAAAATAGAGGTTCTACCATTTAAGGTCTTATGGTTCACAAGGGTCTTAAGTATTTATACTAGTCGTTTATTTAACAAGCAGCATTTGTATTTACCACAAGGCTTCTGTGGTTTGGTGCAATGAAAAGGTAACACCCTTTAGAGAGAGCAGGAAAGAGACGGAGTGAAAGTGAGAGCATGCAAGAGAAAATGAAGCTTGAGGTTGATATGTCAAAGAAAATGCTGAGGTGAAGTGTTGACATGCCGTAGTCTTAGCAGATAACGCTTAAATCATTTTTCGTCCAAAACTTCAGTCACCGGGCTTCAAAGCAATATAGCTATAATACAAATTTTTGGAGTAAGTACTGGTGTTTGAAGTTATTTTATGGGATTTCGCTGTAAGGCCCAGAATTGATTTGCAGCAGGGATAAAAGGAAAATTCTTTATCTGCAGAGCTTTGTCGGAAAAAGCTTAGCATCCATTGGTAGTTCCGCCAATACGCCTGCAGGGCATGGGGTAGAAGGTGGGGGAAGGGGGGGGGGGCTGGCATTGACATTATATACCAGAACAGATTGTGCTGAGTGTACACCTCCTAGTGCTTATGAGCTGCTCTTTCATAATCATTCATGAACTATACAATGTTTTATTTAATGGACCGGGTCAGAAAGAAACTTGTGGAAAAAACATATCAATAATGAAAGACTTTGGTCTGGAGAGGGAGAGGCTCTTCTCGGCAAACAGGTTATGGAGACCTTTTGAAGTGTGCAACTCCTGCGCAGTCAATAGTTTAAAAACTCATGTTATGTCTGAAGCTGAGGTAAGCTTAGAGATTCTTTTACCTGACAAACATCTCATCTGGAACACGCAGCGGTTTATTCCAGAAGCGGATAGGATGCTCAACAACTCAACAGATGAGAATCCCGTCTGGGTTTAGTGGTTTAAAAACACAGGACAAAGTTTAAGTCAAAATCAATGGGATTCTTAAAGGGGAACATTTTTTATTTTTTTTTTCCTACAAACTAATGTTTGGAAAAAATTAACAAAGTATCAATAGTATCATAGTATCATTACAATGCTGATTCTTTGACTCATGGTCATGACACCAGGGCCTGTACCATGTAGATAGCCAAACAAACAGTATTGCTGAATTTCATTCATTCATTCATTCATTCATTCATTCATCTTCACCAATTTTGGGGTCACGGGGTCTATCCCAGCGTACATAGGGTAAGAGGTGGGGGTACATCCTGAACAGGTCGCCAGTCCATCTCAGGGCAACACATAGACAAACAAACCTTCACACACATATTCACTCCTATGGACAATTTAGAATCTAATCTGTATGTGGGAGGAAACCGGAGTACCCGGAGAACATGCAAACTCCACATAGAAAGATTTGTTGTGCATTAATGTAACCGTAAATCATGCAGATGAAAGTGTGATATGAGAGGCAAAACTAACAAACTAATATTCACTTAGAAATGTTTTTTATAATAAAATCCAGACACAATCTGACAAAGGAGAAACTTAGGAAGTTTTAGCTAAAAGCTAAGCTACTGTCATGGTAAAACCCAGGATTGCTGCAAACTAAACAGAAATGTACCTGGCTAACCCGGCGCCATGGTACAGACTCCAGATCCGTTTAAGTAGGCCAAAAAAAAAAAAGTGTAAGTGTTAATACTGTGTATCCCCAGTGTCTGCTCATTTGCAGGAGGTTAAATAGGGCACAAGCAGCTGCAGGCTTCTTAATTGCCTAATTGCACTCATTATTTGAACTGAGGATGAGCTCACCTCACACCTCTAATTAAAAAGGTACTTCAGCACACTCCTGCTGAACAGTACCATCCCATGAGCTGGGAAACTGGTTTCGTCCGATCTATGAGTACGATGCGACATGATCATGCTCTCTGGCTGTCTGGTTTGGTGAACATATGCTGTGTGCAGTATTTGAATGCACGGTGATTCTCCAGGACACTGCAGGCCTAGCCAGATCAAAGAAACACATCTCAGAAGCCTCAAACCCTCAGAGGAAGGACCAGGGGCCATGTGACTTATTCATGACTCCTATGTCAATGTGCAATACACACGCATACACATGTGCACACACGTGCTTGGCAGCTCCCTGTCTTTTAGATGTGGTCTGCTCTGCCTATTTAAAAAATAAATAGGAGACTGGTGTCCATAGTAATAATTCATGGATAGAGCCAGTGAGAAAGTGTTTATGTGGGGAAATGAAAGGTTCTTATTACCTGGTCTCTTTGGAAACACTGCCCCTCCTGGACAGAAACTGCCAGTACAGGCCAAATACTTTTAAATAAAGTTATAGAGCTATAGATCTCAAAGGACCTTTTGGGGGGAGGGGGAAATGTAGGCTTAAGACTTAGAGTCTCTTGGGTTTGATTAATATAATAAAGATGAATCTATAAAATAATCAAATTACACTATAGACAAAAATGACAAATATGTGACATGCTATCTATCTATCTATCTATCTGTCTGTCTGTCTGTCTGTCTGTCTGTCTGTCCGTCCGTCCGTCCGTCCGTCCGTC
>JAOTRA010000012.1:7624498-7635601 GCA_026260255.1 Pseudolaguvia tuberculata | reverse complement strand
TCTGTGTGTGTCTCTGTGTGTGTCTCTGTGTGTGTCTCTGTGTGTGTCTCTGTGTGTGTCTCTGTGTGTGTCTCTGTATGTGTCTCTGTGTGTGTCTCTGTGTGTGTGTGTTTTTAGCATAATTCCATTCAGTACATTTTTAATACTTAAAAATCATGCTGACTTCTATTTTCCTGATGTTTTTTCCAGGTCTGAAGGCTAAAGACATTCTTAACAAATCTCGAGAGAGTGTAGCCAGAATGATTGGAGGAAAGGCAACCGACATTATATTTACATCAGGTGGCACTGAGGTAATTTAAATTAATAGTTAACTAGTTAATTTAATTCATGTCCATCTGTGACTGTATTTCTGATTATCTATCGGTTCTGGGCATAATATAGATTGTATAGATTGGGAAGTGGTAGCCTACTGGCTAAGGTGTTGGACTAATACCAGAAAGACCGAGGTTCGATTCCCACCTCCACCAAGCAACCACTGTTGGCCCTTGAGCAAGGCCCTTAACCCACAATTGCTTGTTTGTAAAAAAGAGACCAAATGTAATTCGCTCTCGCTAAGATCGTCCACCAAATGCCAAACTGTAACTGTAGATAAAAGGGAAGGTGGCATCAAAGAACTTCTTATTTATATTTATTCGCAGAATTAGTAAAGTTCTTTTTTTTTTTATTCCAGCTTTTGGATTTAAGATTCATTCATCTTCTTACCCGCTTATTCTGTAATTTGGGGTCACAGGGATCTGCTGGTGCCTATCCCAGCTCACATAGGGCAAGAGGCGGGGGTACACCCTGGACGGGTTGCCAGTCTATCTCAGGGCAACACATAGACAAACAACTATTCACACACTTAGACAATTTAGAATCACCAATCGACCTAATCTGTATGTTTTTGGACTGTGGGAGGAAACCGGAGTACCCGGAGGAAACCCACACAAGCACGGGGAGAACATGCAAACTCTGCACAGAAAAGATCCCCAGCTCTGGAATTGAACCCGGGACCTTCTTGTTGTGAGGCGACTGTGCTATCCACTACGCCACTGCGCCGCCACGGATTTAAGATTTTTCTTTTTGTTTTTAATTTTCTTTGACCGAATACCTTTTGTTCTTTTATACTCTACTTTTGTTTGGTTTTGACCTTGGCTTAGTTCTAGAGGGATTATGTACACTCTACATAATTTATTTTGAGGACAGGACTGTGTATTTAGTCTTGTATTACGATTAATTGCCTGAATGTTTTTCAGGCTAATAACATGGTGTTCCACTCAGCCGTCGAACACTTTTGGAAAAGCCGAATGTCAGAAGATTGTGCACATGTGGAAAATAATCAACTTAATGATGTAGGAATTCTTCCTCACATCATCACATCCAATGTGGAGCATGATTCTGTCAAACTTGTGGCTGAACATCTCGTAAAACAGGGCAAGGCAGGTAATGATAACATGTAACCCAAGCCAATAGTACTGACTGAATCGTGATATTCATTCATTCATTCATTCATTCATCGTCTGCTAGAGCCTATCCCAGCTCACATACATCCTGCACAGGGTACACCCTGGACAGGTTGCGAGTCCATCGCAGGGCCACACAGAGACACACAACCACACTCGCACTAACTCCTATGGGCAATTTAGAATCACTAAATTAATCATCAACCTAATTTACATGTTTTTGTACTGTGGAAAGAAACCGGAGTACCTGGCGAAAACCCACACAAGAGTGTGGAGAACATGCAAACGACACACAGGGAATCAAACACGGAACCTTCTTGCTGTGAGGCAACCGTGCTAACCACCACGCTGCCTGTTTATATTTTTGACTCTTATTCTTATTGTATTCGAAATTATATTATGCTGTTGATAGATGTTCCATCCTGGTATTGGGTTTGTAAAGAGTTCCAAATATTCCCTTTTTTGTTTTTCTGAAGTTCCTTCAGGTTGAATTACTGAATTACTACAAAGAGTATGTTTACATGAAGCATGATTATGGTATTTGATAAATCATTTATGGTGTACTTGTCTGGATTTCTCTTGTAGATGTTACTTTCCTACCTGTTTCCAAATTGTCTGGCCAGATCGAGGTTGAGGATGTGATGGCAGCACTGCGTCCATCTACATGTCTGATGTCAGTTATGCTGGCCAACAATGAGACAGGCGTTATTATGGTAAGCCTGTATAATCTGAAAAGCTGGTGTTGTACAAGTGGGGAAGTGGTAGTGAAGTGGTTAAGGTTTTGGGCAGCTAATTAGAAGATCAGACAACCTCCAATGGCTTGGAGATAAATGTATGTGACTGTGGATAATGGTATACACCATCCACGTGAAGAATAACTGACTTCAATTCTGATTAAGCCAATCAGGGAGATTTGTCAGAGGGCGAAGACAGCAAAAAGATCAGCGTCTTCTCCCAGAATTTTACTACATACAGATGCGGCACAGGCCATTGGAAAGATCAATGTGGATGTTCAAGAGTTGGGGGTGGATTACCTAACGATAGTGGGACACAAGGTAATCACTTGAATCAAAAATCTTACGTCTTCTTCTATAAAACATCCCGTATACCGGAAAATAATGACTTTATATTTGCAGTTCTATGCTCCTCGAATTGGTGCCTTGTTTGTGAAAGGTCCTGGAACGGTGACCCCTCTTTACCCTTTGCTCTTTGGCGGAGGGCAGGAACGCAACTTTAGACCAGGGTATTGCATGGCTTTATTAGCTGGCATTGCAGTAAAAGTGTTGTGGGGCAATACTAACCCTGTGATCTAGTGAATAAATAAATACGCCTGAAACATCGACTCTGAAATTGATCTTTTTTTTTTCAGTACTGAGAACACAGCAATGATAGCTGGTCTAGGGAAGGTATGAAGTTTCCCTCTGCATTGTTTATCTAGATATATCTATAATACCTTATTTGCATCATCACTTCTAGTGTATTCAGTTACTGCGCTTCTCATCTTTGCAAAGGCTGCAGAGTTGGTCACAGCAAACCTGGTGAAAGACGAGTCTCACCTGTTGGATATCAGACTTTACCTGGAGCAGAAGCTACTAGTAAGTCTTAGACCTCTTCTAACCGATTCGGATGAGTAGTATTTAGAAATGTCTCTATATTAAAATAGCTCTGTTTCATGTATGTAGGCCGTGTTTGGAAAAAAGAGGCTTCATTTTAACAGTCACTTCCATGGAACCGACACACTGCCCAATACATGCAATGTATCTATCCTGGGACACGGCCTATATGGTAAACATTTCTATCTTTTTGTGTTAATATACCAACTCTGTTTTGATCCACTTTATGTGGTTAAATTAACTATTAATTAGGCTTAAAGATTAAAGATTTTTCTTCTTTATTATCCCCGTTCATTTTCTGCTACATTCCAATTTCTGAATCTCTGTCATTTAAAAAAAAATGTCCTGTTATTAAAATGTATGAATTTCATGCCACTTGTTCTGGCTTGGGTTCTGACCTCGGCCATTTGTAAAACAAAATAGCTGCATTGAATTATTGATCTGTTTTTGGCTGTGTCGTAGGCCGCAGGGTGCTGTCTACATGTAGGAGGTTACTAGCTAGCGTGGGTGCTGCCTGTCACTCAGACCATGGAGATCAGTAAGTCTCTGACCCGCAGCCAATCTGAACTACACCATGTTTGCATGCGCGTTATGAATTTTGTACATTTTTGCAAAAGTAGGAATAAAACTGTTTTGCAGGCCTTCACATATTCTGCTGAATTGTGGAATCCCATATCACATAGCAGCCAATGCTCTACGGATTAGCGTGGGTCGAGGGACGTCACGGAAGGATGTGGACATCGTGGTAGAGGATCTCTGGGACGCGGTGCAGAAACTAGAGCAAATGAGTTTGTTATCCTTGGAGCACCCCTAGTGTTGGGGATGGTTAAGATATAGGCTTAAGTTACTGATCAAGATAGTAATTATGATTTACTAACACAGGGTCCCCAAACCTTTTTTCCCTGTAAGGGCCACCGTTATATCTTTAATGGTTGATACTTTAAAGTTCACAGAGTGACGTGACTCTTATGAGGATTTTAAATGTTTTTCTTACTATTTAAGGGATAAAAATATTGATATTAATAGACTATATAAAAAGATGAACTCCGCTACATTAAAGCAAAAAAATTTTTTTATAAAATGAAATTAGGCTGGCTTAAAAACCAAAGGAATTTTATTGAAAAGCCCAACTATAACATCATTCATTCGTTCATTCATCTTCTTACCCGCTTATTCCCGAATCCGGGGTCACGGGGGTCTGCTGTGGCTATCCCAGCACACATAGGGCGAGAGGCTGCGGTACACCCAGGATGGGTTGCCAGTCCATCTCAGGGCCACACATAGAAATAACCATTCACACACACATTCACTCCTATGGACAATTTACAATCACCAATCCACCTCATCTGCATGTTTTTGGACTGTGGGAAGAAACCGGAGCACCCGGAGGAAACCCACGCAAGGGATTCGAACCCGGTACCTTCTTGTTGTGAGGCGACTGTGCTAACCACTACGCCACCGCGCCACCCACTATAACATCAAATAGAGATAAAAAATGAGTAAACCTTTATATTTAAAACTACATTCTTTAAATATGTACTTAGTTTTGGGTTTGGTTACCAGTCGAAATTTGGGGTTTGTCAGAATGTGAGGGACTGTAGTTTAGCGGATCTGTGGCCTAAAATAAAAGTAGTTTTATGGAGATATATATGAGGCTTAGGATTGGTTTCCCAGCAAAATGCACTAAATATCAAAAGACCTGTTACAAGTCTGTTAATTATTTATTACTTTATTTATTAGATATGCACAATGAGTTTAATGGAAGCTTTAAAAAAAAATGGGTTGAGATTACAGTATGTTGTATTTAAGTAACAATGTTTGCATTACATTTCACTGAATGTGTTTTAATGAAGCTGGAACATTTTATAGTTTTTTTTTTTTTTTTTTTTTTGAAAGCAGTCGGGATTCTTGTTTCTTTTACAACTTGAATTGTATTCCATCATAATTAAAGATCAAAAGCTTCAACCAAACGGCACCGGTCTTTATTCCATTCCACCGGCTCTCTTTGCAGACTGCACAGCCTCAGTTATTCCGCAGAGCATAAATATTTAACACAAGCCTTTTAAAATGAAGCTTAAGCGATAGTCAACGCTCAGCAGATCATGGTTAACCCTGTATGTGTTTGACTTACTATTCTTATTTCAATGGTCACTAAATGTTCCTCCACTGGGATATGTGTCAGTCTGGGCAAAAAGGGTGACTGTGGGGTCCATGAGAAACTGCATTTGTGTCATAGCTGGGCTTCTTTCATTAACTTAACAGCTAACTGAGCCTGATCTGAAGCGCTTTGCCATCGACACACGTGCTCTCTGGCCTCCCGACTGGCTGTCATTGTGGTGTCAGTTTGCACTAGACATGCGCGTGTGTCGTCAGCTTCACTAGAAAGTGCCTAGTCTGCACTTTGATGGACCGTGCAGTAAGGAGATGGTGCTGCACAAGGCCATCGCTGCTGCTCGTGTTGGGGATCTTGATACTCTAAAGCAGCTGTTCACAGCTGGAAGTTTGACGGCAGACATTGTTGATGTCCAGGGAGCAGGACCGGTTCACCATAGTGCACGTTGTGGTCAGCTTCACTGCCTGCACTTTCTGGTGGCTGAAGCAGGGCTTGCGGCTAACGATAGGGCTTTAAACGGTGCTACGCCAGTCCATGATGCAGCTGCTACAGGTCATATACAAGAACTGCAGTGGCTAGTGCAAAATGCTGGATGTGGTGTGCAGGTGGGTTTTAGTGTTTACTGCTCTTATGGCAATATGAATAAGACATTGTGGAAATCGCCTTTAAGCTTTACCGTTTGGTATTTGGCGGACGCTCTTATCCAGAGCCACTTACATTTGCCTTTCTTAAGGGCCCACGGTGGCTTGGTAGAGGTGGGAATGGAACCCTGGTCTTTCTGGTATTTGTCCTAGGACCTTAACCACTAGGCTACCACTTCCCACTTTGTATTGTTGACTGTTCTTTTTTTTTAATCTGTACTTTTTCAGTGCATCAGTTCCATAAAACGAAAGATATACGAAATGGGGTTGACCAGCATGAGGACTTAATATACTGCAAATTATTAATGCATATGTATATTCCTATTTATATATTTATAAAAATATTCCGTTAACTGGGTTAAATATAATGTTGAGTCTATATAAATGTTGATTTCTATATAAAATAATATAGAAATCATTTAGAACACTAGGCGGCGCGGTGGCGTAGTGGATAGCACAGTCGCCTCACAACAAGAAGGTCCCTGGTTCGAATCCCGGGCCGGGATCTTTCTGTGCGGAGTTTGCATTCGTGGGTTTCCTCCGGGTGCTCCGGTTTCCTCCCACAGTCCAAAAACATGCAGATGAGGTGGATTGGTGATTGTAAATTGTCCATAGCAGTGAATGTGTGTGTAAATGGTTGTTTGTCTATGTGTTGCCCTGAGATGGACTGGTGACCCATCCTGGGTGTACTCCTGTCCTCTCCCGATGTAAGCTGGGAATAGGCGCCAACAGACCATAGTATTCCCGAATTAGGGAATAAGCGGGTAAGAAGATGAATGAATGAATGAATGTATATGTGTTATATCTACAAACCTTTATCCAAATAATGACCAATTTGTGTTTAATCATCAGCAGTGGTGTGTTTGCAATATTTCCATATCTGATAGTATGTTAGGTGTAGCCTGAAGTTACATTCTTGCTTGATGACTCTCAGGAGACGATGAGCCCATCCCATGCGCTACATCAACTATTCCACCTGTTATAAATATAAACCTATGCATAATCAGCCACAGGAGAGTGTGGACGGTGTAGTTACATCACCCACACTTTTTCCATTTGCTCTTTTCTATACTAGTGTTGCATGACTGCTCTAATCATGAGCAGATGAGGGCCAAGGGGGGGGCTTGCTGTTTATTGGAGCACCGTGCGACCCCTGTGGCCCCTCTGAGACCTCACAGCCTTTTCTGACACTAATGCGAACCAGTTCTCTTAACTTCAACAACCTTTTGAACAAATTTATGGTCGGCTGCTTTAAATTAACGAATAGATTTTAAATGCCTTCTTATCATCCACTAAAGCGATAAGATTATTCCAAGTTGGTGGTCTTGTTCTGCCGGCCGTTGAAAGAGAGATGTAAAGAGACCTTTTGTTTTGTCCGGCTGAACATATAAGGCTTGAATAATTAATAAACTTAAATAAAGATGACTTTCCTAATTTAATTGCACTGCTGGAGTAGTGAGTGTAAAATTGAGACAATTTAATTGAATATTCTGGTTATTTATATTTAGTACTAAATGCTTACTGTCACTGGGTGCCAACATGCTATCCATCATTTCTCACTTTATTTCTTAGTATTAATCACAAGGTTTAATTTTTAACACATTAACCGCCGTCCAATACATGCTAATAATGCTATAAATGCCTCACAACAAGAAGGTCCCGGCTTCGATTCCCGGGTCGATCTTTTTGTGCCGAGTTTGCATGTTCTCCCCGCGCTTGCGTGGGTTTCCTCCGGGTACTTTGGTTTCCTCCCACAGTCCAAAAACATGCAGATTAGATGGATTGGTGATTGTAAATTGTCCATAAGAGTGAATGTCCTGAGATGGAGTGGCGACCCGTCCAGGGTGTACCCCCGCCTCTCACCCTATGTGCGCTGTGATAGGCACCAGCAGACTCCTGTGACCCTGAATTCAGGAATAAGCGGGTAAGAAGATGAATGAATGAATGATCGAATGATATCCCCCAAATCTTCCTTGCATTTGAATTGTGTTCTTGTATTTCTATGGCTCTCATCCATCCAGGTTTTTATAAATGTAATTAAATGTTCTTTTAGGAGCGGGATGAAGCAGGGACCACTGTACTCCATCTTGCTGCACGGTTTGGAAGAGTAAAGGTTGTTGGTTGGCTTCTGGCGTCTGGAGGCAGAGCCGAGGAGGAAACTGACTGTGGTGCTGTCCCTGCTCACTATGCTGCTGCCAGGGGCGAACTTAGCTGCCTAAAACTTTTAGTAAACCAGTCTCCAGGGTAAGAATCAAATGCATACATGCAAACTATATAAACAAAAGTATTGGGACACCTGACCCTGACATTAATGTGTCTTTTTAAACACATTTCCTATTTCGATTGTCTTATTCTCACGTCTGTAATTATCCTCGCAATTCTGGATAAAACCTGTTTTCCCTAAAAGTCTGACTGTGGGGTGAATTTCCATTCGGTTACAAAAGGATTAAAGAAATCTAACCATTGAGTTAAGTGAGCTGGCCTGAGATGCAGTGACAGAAATATAGCACATCAATAATAGTTGTCAATTAATTGTTTACTATTTTTTGCAATTTTTTAAAGCAAAAAAGTATTTAGTCAGCCACCAATTGTGCAAGTTCTCCCACTTACAAAGATGAGAGACAAAATAAGAAAATAATCCAGAAAATCACATTGTCTGATTTTTAAAGAATTTATTTGCAAATTATGACAGAAAATAAGTATTTGGTCAACAACCAAAGTTTATCTTAATACTTTGTTATATATACTCTTTGTTTGCAGTGGCAGAGGTCAAACGTGTTCTGTAAGTCTTCACAAGATTTTCACTCACTGTTACTGGTATTTTGACCCATTCCTCCATGCAGATCTCTAGAGCGGTGGTGTTTTGGGACTGTCGCTGGACAACACAGATATTCAACTCCCTCTAAAGATTTTCTATGGGTTGAGATCTGGAGACTGGCTAGGCCACTCCAGGACCTTGAAATGCTTCTAACGACGCCCCTCCTTCATTACCCGTGCGGTGTGTTTGGGATCATTGTCATGCTGAAAGACCGAGCCATCTTCTCATAGTTGAGATATAGCTATGAGGAAAAATTACAGGCCTCTCTCATTTTTTAAGTGGGAGAATTTGCACAATTGGTGGCTGACTAAATACATTTTTGCCCGACTGTATATCAATGGGGCGGCGCGGTGACGTAGTGGATAGCACAGTCGCCTCACAACAAGAAGGTCCCGGGTTCGAGTTTGCATGTTCTCCCTACACTTGTGCTGGTTTCCTCCGGGTACTCTGGTTACCTGCAACAGTCCAAAAACATGCAGATTGGGTCAATTGGTGATTGTAAATTGTTCATAGGAGTGAATGTGTGTGTGGACTGGAGACCTGTCCAGGGTGTACCCCTGCCTCTCACCGTAGGCGCAGCAGACCCCCGTGAACCCGAATTCGGGAATAAGCGGGTACGAAAATGACTGAATGAGTGTATTAATGTATATCAAGGCATATTTAAATAAAAATAAACAGAGCAGAGTATTTTTAAGTTCAAGGTGTTGCTGATGATATTATTTCCCATAATCCATACATTACTAAATAATGAATAGACATAACGATACTGTATACATCAAAGTGACAACTTAAAGCTTGTTAACTTCAGGATGTGGATGGATATAACCACAGTCAGAGATTCCATGAACCTCCTACCAAACCACTGGGATTTTAGAGTGTGTTACTATTAGTGCATTGTAATAGTCCCACTGCAGGAGTTATTGCATGGTTGGAAAAGCGTTTTCTGTCTGCTTTATTTAAATCTCAGTGTGATGCGGTGATGTCATGTTTAGGTTTAAGAAAATCGGATCGTTTTGCTGGCCACACAAGTTGAACAGGCATGTGATGTGGCCGGAATGAAAAGGGAGAAGGTTTAAGTAAAACTGTGAAAGGGCTCACAGGGGTAAATGAAATCAATCATATAAGGGGGAAAAGAGAAAAAAAAAACCCGAATAGTTTCCACGTGGAAACGTTTTACCCACGTGTGCAAATTGTGTTCGGTTTACATTTAGATCTGATGTGGGAATATGTGGCAACTTAACAGAATTTATATGAAATATTGGTGGGTTTGTAATACATTGATTTCAAATTGTTTTAATGTATTTTCTACTAAAAGAAAATGAGCCAAAACATATAGTGAAATCTTTTTCTTTGCATATACCATCTTATTAAGTGGGGGGTCAGAGTTCAGGGTCTGTACAGCGCCCCTGGAGCAGAAAGGGTAAAATGTCTTGCTCAAAGACCCAACAGTGGCGGACTTGAGCCCAGGTCTTCCTTGGCTGTGGTGGGGTTTGAACCCAGGTTTTCCTGGTCTACCGATCAACAACTTTCCATCTTCACCATTGAGCCACCACTGCCACCACTTTTGATGCTTTCATTCTTGTGAGACGGATTTGCACTGAATGTAAGATGAAGAGCATTATTCATGTCAGGTCAGGTCAGATCATTGATGCCAGGCATAAAGTTGAATGGGTTTAAGGTCAGTCCTCCGTGAAGGCCACTCAAGTGCTTCCTCATTTCATTATCATTTCAGAAGGTGTTTTGTTTTTCATTTACATTTATATTTACAGCATTTGGCAGACGCGCTTATAAGGAGCGACATTTTTTCTCTTCTATACAACTGAGCAATTGTGGGTTAAGGGCCTTGTTCAAGGGCCCACAGTGGTTGCTTGTAGGAGTTCGGAATCGGATCCCGGTCTTTACAATATCAGTCCAACACCTTTCCACCAAGCCACTACTTCCCGGGGAAATGAACATGACTTTTATTCTAGAACATGACTGGGCTGCTAAGTTTCAATAAGATCAGGAACGGGACAGCACGGTGTTGTAGTGGTTAGCATGGTTGCCTCACAACATTGTCCCGGGTTCGATTTCGGGCAAGGAAAGACTTCTGTGAATGTTTTCCCAACACTTGCGTTGGTTTTCTCTGGGTAATCTGGTTTCCTCCCACTGTCCAAAAACATGTATATTAGGTTGAATGGTATTTCTAAATTGCCCATCGTGTGTGTGAGTGTGTGTGTGTGTGTGTGTGGGGGGGGGGGGTTTCCATACAGAAAGTACAGTTTTAGTAAACAGTAGTTCCTGTATAATAATTATGATAATAATTTATGGTATAGAAACAATGGAAATGTTTAGCTATGGATGAGAGATTCATTTGTAGAATTTCGGTTCGTATATACGTCTAAATTGGCCATAAAATTCCCAGCTATTAGGGAGTAGCCTTAGTGCCGGTCCCAAGCCCGGATAAATGGGAGGGTTGCGTTAGGAAGGGCATCCA
>JAOTRA010000012.1:7524693-7538287 GCA_026260255.1 Pseudolaguvia tuberculata | reverse complement strand
AATTGTCCATAGGAGTGAATGTGTGTGTGAATGGTTGTTTGTCTGTGTGTTGCCCTGAGATGGACTGGCGACCCGTCTCTCACCCTGTTTGAGCTGGGATAGGCACCAGCAGACCTCTGTGACCCAGAACTAAGGGAATAAGCGGGAAAGAAGATGAATGAATGAATAAAAGGAAAATATCTGTTACATTTATAACATATTGTTTCATTGTCACTCGATGCAAGTTACTAACTTTCTATATGTTTTTCTGTTGTCAATACAGAGATATAAATAATAGTGTTATTAATCCAAGCTCTGAAATTGACTTCTATGGATAATTAAGAATCAGCAGACTGTGAGAGAAAACCGCAGTACCCAAGGAAAACCCGTGGAGCACATAGAATGACACACGGAAAGACTCCTTGCCGGAAATTGAACCCGGGACCTTCTTGCTGTGATGCGATCATGCTAACAATATAAATACTTCTCTAAGAGAACTGTCCCACCTCTACGCTCTCTTCCTAGGCAGGTTTTAATGCTGGCGACGGGAGGCGTTATTTCAACATCCCAGGGTCTCGGACTAATGATGTAGTAGAGGTTGAGACCACCACCAATGTAGGGTATCCCGGGCGCTGGGTCTTCCGCATTGATGATGCTCAGGTGGAGGTGGGCAGCTGCAATGACTCAGGTGAGATTTGATAAGAGAGATGAATTGAACAGAAAATCAAAGTCTGGAAAACCCAATTCAATATTAACTAGCTGCTTTTGTTGATAGCATCAGTCTGTCCCCACCTGCGACCCTGTCTGAATGGCGGCCGATGCATTGATGACTGCATTACTGGAAATCCTTCATTTACTTGCTCATGTCTGGCTGGCTTCACCGGACGTACCTGCCAGATCGGTAATAATGTGATAAAAGTGCTCCAAACACACTCGCTAACTTTCCTAATGTTTGTATTTCCTGAACACGTATGCCATGGTGGCCATATGTAAGGTATGAAGTTGTGGATTTTTTTTTTTTGTATGTGCTTGAGTAGATATTGACGAGTGCTCCTCATCTCCCTGTCAGAATGGAGGCACATGTACAGATAGAATAAACCACTTTAGCTGCCACTGTCCACCGGGATTTACAGGATCTCTTTGTGAAACAGGTAAAATGAATGACTATAAACTACGAACCTCCTGGTTACCATCACATAGTATTATTTGACCTTTAGTTGGCCATAACATTTCTACTGTATGAGCCTGTATGAATATTCTTAAGAAGTAGGCATGCAGTCAGAATCACATTCTAATATTTTATAACACAAGGGCAATGGTGATTTAAAGGGTAAGGTGATGAGTTGTTAATTGGAAGACCAGAAAGACTTGGATTCCAGCACCAGCACTTCCAGCAATTTTTCACTGTCGGGTCCTTGGGCAAGACCCTTAACCCTTTCTGCTGCAGGAGTGCCACATCATAGCTCATCCAAACTCTCTGCACAGAAAGATCCCCGACCCGGGAATCAAACCCAGGATCTTCTTGTTGTGAGGCAACCGTGCTATCCACTGCACCAACACGCAGCCGCACCGCCTCCTTGTATTGTATACCATTGTAATTGTACTTATATGTTTCATCCGGCCCAGTGATAGACTGGTGACCCATCCAGGGTGTAGCCTTGCCTTTCGACCTTATGTGCGCTGGCATAGGCACCAGCAGACCCCCGTGACCCTGAATTAGGGAATAAGCGGGCAAGAAGATGAATGAATGAATGAATTAATTAATTAATTAATTAATTAATGCTTCTTCTGAATTTTCTCTACATTCATTTTGTCCTTGGTCCATAGTTCATAGTTTGTTTCTTATTTAACAGATGGGGAAAAAAAGGATGAGGCTCATTCCTGTAATAACCTCCATACTTCTGGAAAGACTTTTTATTAGCTGATGAAGCTTAGCTTTGGGGATTCGCCCATTCAGCCACCAAAGTCTTAATAAACTAATCCACTCCAATCATAGCACAGCCATGTCTTCATGGAGTGTTTGTGCATAGAGGCAATGTCTGTGGTTTTTATATTTTTGGACATATAGTGTATATGTATATGTACATTTACATTTCTGTCCTATAAGCAGTTATCCAAGGAGTCTTACATTTATCTTCTTTTTTTTTATCATCCAATAAGGTTTAGGGCAAAGGTTCTTGGTCTTGTTTATGGACCAAGCAGTGGCATCTTGGTGGTGCTAGGAATTAAACTCACAATAATCCAATCAGCAGTCCTACAACTGACATAATTTACTATAAACATGCCAAGTAGGAGGCGGCGTGGTCGCGTAGTTGATTGCACGGTCGCCTCACAACAAGAAGGTCCTGGGTTTGATTTCCGGGTCGGGGATCTTTTTGTGCTGAGTTTGCATGTTCTCCCTGCGGAAGGAAATGCTTTCCAGGTTGATTACTAAGTACTTCTGGAAATCACCTTGGATTAAAGAGTCTCTCAAATGCCATAAATGTAAATGTAAGCTTTACACTATGATGTGGTCTCGCACTCCTCTATGTGCTATGCAGGCTTCTCGTTCCCACAGTTCAGCCTGCAGAGATGTATCAAACCTCTAATACTTTTCACAGCCAGAAGCACATACTTTCAGAGTAAGGGGAATGGTGTGGCGGAGATATTAATCAGCTGAGTAAATATCCTGAGTGTGTGTGTGCGTGTGTGCGTGTGTGCGTGTGTGTACATGGATGTGTTGCTTACAGACGTTGATGAGTGCCAGGAGAATCCATGCTTGAATGGAGGGCATTGCATCGAGGGCAAAGGGAGCTTCACCTGCCATTGCCAGAGGGGTTACACCGGATCAGTGTGTGAAACGGGTAAATGTGGTATTAAACATTGTTTCTTAACTTGCCATCCTATTTCCCACTGAACACAACCTGCTTTTGACATTAGTTCTGCTACTGTTCATCTGGCAAACGTCCCTTTTCAATCAGCATCCAAGTCCATCTATAAAAGTATTATCACTTCCATCATTTTCCTCTGGAATTTTTTTTTAGTTTGGGTTATAAAGTTTTATAATCAATCCAACGTGAGTCTGTCCAAACTTCACTGAGAAACATCTGAGAAATGAAGTTGTTTCGGCTTTCTTCTACAGAAAACCGAGTAACTTCTAATACTAGACACCTGCAGAAATCATGGACCTACAACACATCCGTAGAACTTAATATAATGACTAATAATTAAAATTAAAATTAATTCTTTAAGGTGCTTATGGCTCATCAATAAAGTGTATTTTGTTTGCCTATTCAGACATCAATGAGTGTGAGTCCATGCCTTGTTTTAATGGAGGTGTGTGTGAGGACAAGGTGAATAATTATACCTGCACCTGTACTGCAAACTTTACTGGAAGTCAATGTGAGACAGGTGAGTGTGTTTTATCTTCCTGTCTTAATGTCTGGACATTGAATTCCCTCAACTTTCCAGACACTCCAAACTCTATTTTTCAAACTTTGTTTTTATTTCCTTTCTCAATGGGAAAAAATGTTTAATGATTGAAAATGATCACTCAACCTGCCCGATCTATTTTCTTCTTTTTTCTCCATTGTTCCATTTTTCCATCGCAGACAGAGGCACACTGTCTAATATTATAATGCTGAATAGTTTGAGAAGGCAAACTGAGATGACTGCAGCATCTGGTTGTGTGTCTGAATCGCTAACCAAATGTGTCATTTGAGTTTTTATTTTGACTTGAGATTAGTCTGGGTCACGATTATAGAACAGGCGATTACATATTTCAAACCTGCTGGATGTAAGATTTCTGATATAGTGTTTAAAACGGGGGCAACATAGTGGTCTAGTGGTTTGCACGCTCTCATCACAACAAGAACATCCTGGGTTCGATTCCAGGGTCAAGGGGTCTTTCTTTCTGTGCGTGAGTTTGCATGTTTTCCCATGCTTGCATGGGTTTCCTATGGGTAATCTGGTTTTCTCCCACAGTCTAAAAACATATACTTCTGTCCTGTGATGAACTGGCAACCTGTCCAGGGTGTATCCCGGACTCTTGCCCTGTGCACTGGGATAGGGCTCTAGCAGATCCCTGTGAATTAGGAACTAAGCCTGTTGGAAGATGAATGAGTAGTACCCGATGGGGTATCATGGGATCTATCGGAAAAATTCTCCTTTTGAACAATGTATTGTACTATAAATGTTACTTTTGTGAAATTAGTAATGAAACGTACCACATTTATTCCAACAGAGTTAGTATTTACCACCAACTCTTTCGTTACTGAAAATACTAACCAAACAGGTGAGCCTTAACATCTTTAAAGATTAAATCTTAATCTTATCATTTCATTTTTAATTTTCTATTCTCTAATCACAATATAAATTCTCTGAAACTTGTCCAGCTGCCTGTGAGCAAGAAGGCTGCAAGACCTGCAAGCACACCAGCGTTGGAAAGTACAATTGCACCTGTAAGCCAGGCTTCTACGGTGACCAGTGTGAAGGTATCATGGGCAGAAGCCTCTCCTTCCACAATTGTTCCTTCTTAGGTGGGCAAGAATGCTGCATAGCAGGAGCGTTTGTGTCAGACAGTGCTCTGCCACAGGAATTTGGAATGCTGCCTGTAAAGACGATGCTGTCGTGTTGGATGAGCTTAATTATCCAAACCGACACGGCCTCACCCTGTTCATTATGCAGCCCTCACAGCGATAAGTGCTTGATGTTCTAAAATAATTGCTTTACTGCACCTTTTAATGGTTTTATTAGTAAACAAGTGAAAGAGCCTCCTGTCTAGACTTGAAAGCACCTAGATTTTATTGGATGGCACCAACGTTTGGAATTCACTTTCCAGACATTTAATTGAAAATGAACTAGTCAGTGGAAGTCCAGTCCTGTGCTTACATTGCTGTGATGTTATTTGCTGCCTACAAATGACAAATTCCAATTTGATTCTTCACATATCCCATCTGGGAAGGTTGGGGTTAGAACGCAGGTTCGGCTATGATACATCACAGGGTCAGCTAAGATGGTGCAGAAAGGGTTAAGGTTGATGCTCAAGGACCCAGCAGTGGGCCTGTGCCTTTCTGCTTTTCCTTGGTGGTTAACAGCCGGCCTTCCTGGTCTTCCAATCAAGACCAGTGGCTTGAGGGGGTCAGATAAGTTTGCCTGGTTTTTCTCTAATGATTATGGTCCTTTAGCTGTTTCTTAGCCTGTCCAGATGTATTACTCTAATTGGCTGCATCTGTATTTAGGTGTAAATGACCGAAATGTAGTCAAAGGAATTTATAAAAACTCAGCTACTTAGCTTTGTCCATTGAAAGGCCATTAATGTCTATAGGGTACAGTTAAGCAGATGGGAGTATGCTGTTGGGTGCCACCTGGGTGTAGCTGTTCTGTTGTTATTCCTTACGAGTCCCACTACATTGGCGTCATCAGCAAATGTAACAATATTCCATCTATTCTGTGCAAGTATGGGTGAGTAACAGTGGGCTGAGCACACAGCCTTGAGGGACACATGTCAGGAAGTATGCATTCTCAGTAAAAACACAAAGATTTTTTCTTTCATAAAGAAGCCACCAAATATATTCTCACGACATTTCTATTAACAACCCAAAGCTACTACTTCTACTGCCGGTGTCGTTTAAGACTCAATATATTTTATACAAGAGATTATACAAGATTCCCACTCTCAGGTCATCCAGTGTGGGCTTTGGTTCTGATTCATTCCATTTAAGGGACTTCACACTACTTTAAAATCTATGAGCTAAAATAACTATCAACATTTTATATGGACTCTGTTAAATTTCCTGAATACCTTCCTGTACAGGCGAACTTGGAAGACTCAACGGAAAAAGCAGCACATTGTCCTCACTGGAAGAGGAGGCAGCGGCCCGCAGGCAGAATGCAAAAACCCCTAATCGGCCACTGAGATCAAAGCTGAAAGGCCTCACAGAAGACCCATCAAAACAGCTCCGCTGAATTAACATTCTATTAATTGCCCAAGGGGCTGTACGTTCCGATCAAAAAGTATGCTTTATATTATCAGAACAATAATACCCTCACGCAAACCCCCTGGACTTCAAAAGCAAACTATTCCGCAGCAGTACTGCCATGTCTTTTGATCCATTTCTACATTTAGACTCAGGGAGGGGAGGAAAATAGTCTTGCAGTTAGTATGAAAGATAGATGCTGAATACTAACAGTTTTTCTAAACCCGGTGAACTGTGTGGGAAAGAGTGACCCAAGAGAAAACGAACAAAATAATTTTTGTTGCTGTGCTATGTTATTGCAACACTATTTCATTCCAACACATGTGCTTTCTGTATATTGACTCCTGATGCCATAGCGACTTAGGGGAATGTCTAAAATGTTTTTCGTATGTTACAGTAAAACAATTGGTGACCTCCTTTAGGATTATAAGCAATTGCATGGACAACTCTCGAGGGTCTTTTTCTTATTTGTTCTGCTTATACAGTATCTGTATTTCCTGCAGAAGAGTGTCTCTGCCAGAATGGAGGTACTTGCATTGATGCCAATGGCACCTGTGAGTGTCCAACAGGTTTCACCGGCCTCTATTGTCAGTTTGGTAGGTACAAAAGCAAAAGTCTAATTTGGACCAACAGATTAGTTCTAAAATAACACTACACTCTAGCAGCGCACATAGTGCGAGAGGTGGAGGTACACCATCTCAGTGCAACACACAGACAAACAACCATTCACACACACATTCATTCCTATGGACAATTTACAATCACTAATCCACCTCATCTGCATGTTTTTGCACTGTGAGAGGAAACTGGAGTACCCGGAGGAAACCCACGCAAGCACGGAGAGAACATGCAAACTCCACACAGAAATATTCCCGGCCCGGGAATTGGACCCCGGGACCTTCTTGTTGTGAGGCGACCGTGCTAACCACTATGCCACCGCGCCGCTCCAAATTAGATTATATATTTTTAAAAGTGTTACAGAATTGTGACAGTGTTGATTTGCATTCATTCATTCATCTTCTTGTTCGCTTTTTCTCTAATTCGGTGTCACAGGGGTTTGCTACAGCCTATCCCAGCGCACATAGGTAGAAGGCAGGGGTACATCCTGGACAGTTTGCCAGTCCATCGAAGTACCACACAGACAAACAACCACATACACTCATTCCTATGGGAAATTCTTAGAACATGCAAGGACCCCTGGAATCAAACCTGGGACCACTACGCCACCAAGCCGCCCGATTTGCATTTGCACCTAATAACCTTAATTAACCTCACAGAAATTCATGTAAACGACAGGGGATATATATAAAATATAAATAACGACATTTGTGGAATATAATAAATTAGAAAATATGTTAAATGCGTCATCTGGGTGGTGCGGTGGCATGGTTGCCTGACAGCAATGTGCCGAGTTTGCAAGTTCTCCCCATGCTGGTGTGGGTTTTCTCTGTACACCGGTATCCTTCCACAGTCCAATCACATGTATATTAAATTGGAGTGAGTGTGTGTTGTGGTGGCAAGGTGGTGTAGTGATTAGCACGGTCACCTCACAACAAGAAGGCCCAGAGTTCGAGTCCCGGGTCGGGGATCTTTCTGTGCGGAGTTTGCATGCTCTCCCCGCGCTTGCGTGGGTTTCCTCCAGGTACTCTGGTTTCCTCACACAACCCACAAACATGTAGATGAGGTGGATGGGTGATTGTAAGTTGTCCATAGGAGTGAATGTGTGTGTGAATGGTTGTTTGTCTATGTGTTGCCCTGCAATGGACTGGCGACCAGTCCAGGGTGTACCCCCGCCTGTCGCCCTATGTGCACTTGAATAGGCTCCAGCAAACCCTTGTGACACCAAATTAAATATAATTTTTAGAAGTTGAATGAATCGGTTATACTTTTAAAAATGAAATAATCACTTGTTAATGGAAACAACGTTTACCAGTTGATCGGTTACATATTCATTTCATTCTGATTAACTGGTCCTTTATGCAAATTATATAAATATAATAATAATAATAATAATAATAATAATAATAATAATAATGACAACACTGATTTATTTTTCATCATCCTACTTCCCACCTAATTGTGCTGTTTGTTCATAGAGGTGACACAGACACCATGCAGTAACAGCAGGCCGTGTCCAGACGGGGGTCCATGTTTGGAATATGGAGGCACATACCTTTGCACGTGTCAAACCGGCATTGATTTCGAGCATGATCACAGGGACTTCTACCCTTATGGTAAGTGCTGAAGAAATTGAAGAATATTAACATCAAAGAGCGCATTAAATCTACAATAATTAAATTATTAATATATTAGTAAATGTGTGTGTTATAATATCATGACATTGAATAATTCATAGTTTAATAACAACACCTAAGATGATTTGTACTGAAGCTTTATCGTGCTCAAACGTTGTTAGTTGTGGTAAAGCAAAATAATAGCAATTTTATGGGTGCGCCGGTAGAAGGTTATACATCTTCTTCTTCTCCTTTCGGCTGCTCCCATTAGGGGTCGCCACAGTGGCTCGCTCTTCTCCTCTACATCTGCCTCTTTCACCCCATCTACCTGCATATCTTCCCTCACCACATCCATAAACCTCCTCCTTGGTCTTCCTCTTTTCCTCCTGCCCGGAACCTCCATCCTCAGCATTCTTCTACCAATATACTGCATGTCCCTCCTCTACAGATGTCCAAACCATCTCAACCTAGTCTCCCTGACCTTGTCTCCAAAACATCCTACATGCGTTTTCCCTCTAATAAACTCATTTCTAATCCCCAATGATTTCACACCCAATGAAAATCTTTCCTCCAGTTTCGCCTCCTGTCTTTTTGACAACGCCACTGTCTCTAAACCGTACTACATTGCAGGTCTCACTACAGTCCTAACTTTCCTTTTCACTCTTGCCAAAACTCATCTATTACAAATCACTCCTGCCACTCTTCTCCAACCACTCCGCCCTGCCTGCACTCCACTCTTTTCTTCACTTTTCTAACACACTCTCTATTACTTTGCACGGTTGACCCCAGATACTTAAACTCTTCCACCTTCACTACCACATCTCTCTGCAACGTCACCACTCCATTGCCTACCCTCTCTCCAGCGCATACCTCCACCTCTCCACCTTCATACACATAAAACATTTGCACAAGTGCTAATAAAAGTTAGTTACACCAGTATTGTATGATGGAACGTGGTCAAGTTGGTGCATGTGTTTTCCAGTACAGCCCCAATCAGCCTGCGATTCTTCACCATGCCAAAATGGAGGTTACTGCTACGAACAGGATGATGGTTACACCTGCGAGTGTGAGCATGGCTACAAAGGGGAAAACTGTGAAAAAGGTAATAATGGGAATTACTGTGATTTTATTTACTTTAACCTGTAGGATGTATTATTAATGTATCGTCATTATAGCACCCCAATGAAATATTTAGATACATGCACCATTGAATTGTCTCTACCTCTTTCTATCCTCAGTCAGATTAAGTATGTGTGCCTCAAGCCCCTGTCGAAATGGCGGCTCCTGTAAAGAAGAGGCAGGGAGCTACTACTGTGTATGTCCTTACAGGTTTACAGGAAAACACTGTGAAGTGGGTAAGTATTGAGCAGCAGTTTTGTGTTAAGCGTTTTGGAGTGATTGTATTAATAGATTGAATTACCCTTTTTGTTTTATAAGTTAGATGACCACATTTAAAGTTCAGTGTGTGAGTGTTCTTGCAGGATTTTTTTTTTTCTCAGTGAAATATCCTTTCACGATACCCTCAGCATTGTTCAAACTAACCACGTGCTTTTCCTTTCAAGTGGAAGAAGTGCGCAATCTGTTTTCGTTCATGTTTGGACAACGAAACTTCCGGACAATCGGTGCCAGAAAATCCCTAAAAACCTTACAAAAAGATGTTTCATCCTAGGAATCTCATTATCTTGACTTTGTCCTATATTAGAGTTGCGCAAGCACTTGGCCCGTTTGCCGTGTAGAGCGTTTCGGTGAGCTGGAAGTCATTCAAGACTTGGATCCTTCATGTACTGGAACAAAAACTTACCCTGGCACTTACGCCTGAAAACACTGTGTAGTTATTTCTCAGTGCTACTGTAATGATTAATGACCGCTCCCACATGTTGAAACACCACATCTGCATGAACTGTGAACGCAGGTTTTACAGTAACTCAAATTCTGCATATACAAATAATTACAGACACACATGCTTTTGAGTAGAGAGTCTAAGTTATGAATTCTGATTCCACATTTCACGAATGCCTTTATCCATTTTTTTTTAACATTGGTCATTTTCTTCAATGCTGTTTAAAAGCGCTATAAAGGACCACCTTTGCACAGGGGACCACCATTGGAAGCCTGTTAATCATTGGATTTGATTACGATCTATGAATCAGCAGTCCCGAATTGAATCCACCTTTAAGAGCTATGGGTGGACATCCTTTCTGTGCTCTTACGTGGGTTTCCTCCAGGTACTCCGGTTTCCTCCCACAGTCCAAAAACCGATATATTAGGCGGATTGGTGAGTCTAAATTTCCCATAAAATCCCAGCCATTAGGGTTGCACAAGCAAGTACATCCTTAGTGCCGGTCCCAATCCCGGATGAATGGGTGGGTTGCGTTAGGAAAAGCATCCAGCGTAAAAACGTGCCAAATGTGCGGATCACTGGGGTGATCTACAGTAGCGACCCATAACGGGAGCAGCTGAATTAAAAAGAATGTACGTATTGCAGTGTTTGTTGTAATAAATGCTGCTGTTACATTTCTAATGGGAAAAATGGTAGCTCAGTGATTTAAAGTTTATTCCTGATTTCTGATCAGAGAATCCAAGGTTCAAATTTCTGTGCCACCAAGCTTCCACTGCTGGGTCTCTAAACAAGAGAAAAAAATAAAGGTCTCTCTGGATGATGGAGTCTGCCAGATGCTGAAAATTCATTCATTCATCTTCTCACCCGCTTATTCACGAATCCAGGGTCACTGGGGTCTGCTGCGCCTATCCCAGCACACATAGGGCGAGAGGCGAGGGTACACCCTGGACGGGTCGCCAGTCCATCTCAGGGCAATGCTGAAAATTTCTATGTAAAATGAATGTGCAATTTAAGGTCACAAGCTTTAACCAAATTTAAACTGATCAAACTGTGACTATGTAAATATATCAAGTTTCCATGCATTGTGTGATTTAACGCATCTTGAAAACTGTTTCAGGATCAGTTATTATGGTCATAAACCGAAACAGTAATAAATAGTAATTCCATTTGTTTCACTGCACCGCTTTGTGTCCAAACAATAAACATTAGACAAGAAGACAAACAGAGACAGTATAACTACTCCTCCAGTCCTCTAGCAGACCAGAGCTTGGCATCAAGACCTGATTATATGAGAACCACAAAGAAAAATTCACACATATTCAATCCAGATACACACATTGATTTCTTCACATAATCTACACATAATGTCATTTACACAACAGTTCCTTGTTAAATCAACCGCAATCGAATTGCATGCACGGATTAACACTTTTTATTTGGGCTAAGAATAATAGATTTGAACCCTTGCATAGATACATTAAAGCTGTACACCATACTTAGAATAGAACATGTGTTGAATTTATGCTGTACAATTGTGTACAGGGAAACCAGACCCATGTGCTTCTGGCCCCTGCATGAATGGAGGGACGTGTTTCCATTACATCGGCAAATACAAGTGTGAATGTCCTGGTTCGTTCATGGGAAGACACTGTGAGATCAGCAAAGGAGCCACTCCACCTTTGGACGGTAAAGCCTCTTGTTTTATATTAAAACTTTCCCTGGAGATTGTAATAGAGAAATCAATTTTGTATGACATCTTTCCTGTAGGGCGGCGCAGTGGCGTAGTGGTTAGCACGGTTCGCCTCACAACAAGAAGGTCCCAAGTTCAAATCCCGGGCTGGGATCTTTCTGTGCGGAGTTTGCATGTTCTCCCAGCACTTGCGTGGGTTTCCTCCGGTTATTCGGGTTTTTCTCCCATAGACCAAAAACATGTAGATGAGGTGGATTGGTGTTTGTAAATTGTCCATAGGAGTGAATGTGTGTGTGAATGGTTGCTTGTCTATGTGTTGCCCGGAGATGGACTGGCGACCCATCCAGGGTGTACCCCCTCGCCTCTCGCCTTATGTGTGCTGGGATAGGCGCAGCAGACCCCTGTGACCCCAGATTCGGGAATAAGCGGGTAAGAAGATGAATGAATGAATGAATGAATGAATGAATGAATCTTTCCTGTAACAAAACTAAGAAGGATATACAGCTTATAGAGAGGGTAGCAGGGGGATAAGATGAGGAAGAGGTAACACATGCCATGCCCTACTGGGGTATCTGACCCATGTTCTCCTATCAGGAGAGGGGGAAGGATGGTGTATTGTGTGTATTGTGATTATAACTTATTATGATCATGGCTATGTTAGGGTTTGTAAGTTTTCACAAGGTAAGGATGCAATCAAGTGTTGCTGCTCCATTCCATCAGGAACCTTTCACAACATTGATGTTTACAGTTTATGTAATTCTTCTGTTTATGGAAATGAAATGGGGAAGTTGCAATCAAATTCCTAGTGGTGTAATGAAAAAAAAAAACATTTAATGTTTTGCAGCTGTTACCTTGCCTTAGCTTAGCTTAGCTAGTTTTTCTGGCTCATATACTGTAGAAACACAGTATAGTTTAAATAAACTGAAATTTAGTTTTATTTGTCAAAGCAGCTTCACACAATAAAAACTAGTAGGGGAAGTGGTAGCCTAGTGGTTATAATGTTGGACTAATATCAGAAATACAAGGGTTTGAATCCCACCTCCACTAAGCAACCACCGTGGGCCCTTGAACAAGGCCTTTAACCTACAATTGCCCAGTTGTAAAAAAAAATAAATAAATAAAAAATAAATAAATAAAATGTCCAAATGTAAGTTGCTTTGGATCTACCCAATGCCAAACTGTAATTGTAGAATTAAGGATGATCAGCAAGCCGGAGGTGATGGTAACACTCACCGGGTTGTAACAGGAAAAGAAACCTTGAGAGGATCCAGACTCAACAGGAAACCCACCATCGTTTGGGTGATGAACAGGTTGAAAATGTTATGAAGTCGACCTGCACAAGAAGTCCAGGGTTTAATTCCTGGGCCGGGTGTCTTTCTGTGCAGAGTTTGCATGTTCTCCTCGTGATTGTGTGGGTCTCCTCCCAAAGTCCAAAAACATGTACATTATGAATGAATGAAAATTACTTACAGTTATGTGATTTCATACACAGCCATAAACTATGACCAGAGAACGTAATACTTTCTAAATAAACATGGTTGCCCTCTGGTGGTCTGGTGGGGGAATGTTTCTAAAATATCCATGACATGCCTGCTGAAAGCTACACATCATAGTTCTGGATAAATTAGTAGCTCAATTCCTGCTTCATAAATTTCTTTATAAATAATGTTTGCATGACCTCCCTGTTCTTCTGAGGTTTCCTCTGGGTATTCTAGTTTCCATTCCAAGTATTTTACTCTGAAGATTGATAAAGTTGGTAATTGTTTGAATTGTATGTATAGTGTGTAAGTGTGTGAAAATACTCTGAGTGTAGGAAAACAGTACAGAAAATTTATGGATGGATGGATGGATGGATGGATGGATGGATGGATGGATGGATGGATGGATGGATGGA